>OX451737.1:1591539140-1591801985 GCA_948472305.1 Vicia faba | reverse complement strand
TGCCCTAAATTTGAAAATACTCCAAAAATAATACCTTTTTATTTCTCTTTTTATTTCACATAAATAATATTCTTTTTTTTCATACACATAAAAATTCTTTTTACATTTTGCATATTTATTTCAATTTCCATTTAATTATACAATTATTTGTCTTGTAAATATTCAAAGAAAATGATGTAATAGTTAGGTTTAAATTCTTGTCTAAATAATCCCCATTTGAAACATTTGTACCCCCTTTCCCATATCATTGTGTTGTAATAGTGTAGGAATTTAACTTTCGCACTTTATCGCTTTCTAAATATACTATGCTAGAGTTAGGGTTTGCATGCGAATAAAACGAACAAAAAGTAGTTTGACCTAATACAAGACAAAAAAGCATGAAAAATGGACAACACATTCCACACTTGCACCCCTAGGGTATTCCACTTTGTTGCCTTCAAATAATTGGGCCATGTTGCATGTTAGATTTCTTTGGGTAAAACAAACAATCAAAATGATCATAGTCCCTCAAAATGTTGCCTAAATGAATGATCAAGTCCCTTTTTCAAAGAAAAATTGCCCAAAGACATTTAACACTATTGCAATTATGGTCTAAACGATAACCCGCGCCCGTCCCTTTCACCTCCTAAGACAAGATTGTCCACCAAATGCAATGGTGGAACAAAATTGTCAAAAGGTTTAAAACATAACAAAAATCCTTGAGAGAACTTTAGGATATATAACTCTTAAGTACTTGCCAATTACAAAGAAAACACTTGCCTAATTTCAAACTACACTTCACAAACACTTTCAAAACAAACTTTCAAAAACCTTGAAACATCTTTTCAAAAGACAAACACCTCTTGTAAAACATTCGAGTAAAGAATTGTTACAAGGGTAGCCTACACAAGGCATCTTTTCAAACATTTTCAAAATCACACACCAAGCACCATTTTAAACAATTGAAAACCAAGGCAAGTTGATCTAAGCAAGTACCTAAGAGCCCATGGATAACCATGGATAGAAAGGGTGCTAATACCTTCCCTTTCTATAATCTACTCCCCGAACCCAAGAAAAATCTCAAAGGTTTTTGCTGTGCTTTTTTAAACCTTTCCTTAGGATAAAATAAAAAGTCGGTGGCGACTCTTGCTCAACCGAAACATTTGCGAAAACAAATGCAAAACCATAGTCAGTTCTCCCACCGTATCACACCCAGCAACAACCTCGCCAGCGTCAACGGGGTAATCGGTGTAAGAAAAATACGTCTGGAAGACATTTCTCTGAGACTGACATACCATCATCTCTAATAATGAAACTCTTGTTGGAGGTCAATATGCTTGCTTTAAAGGATCCTATTCGGAAGCCCAATACCTCTACTCCTAGCTATCACCCCGACGTATTTTGTGTATACCACTCCTATAGTCCTGGACATGACACCGACGATTGTTGGGCTTTGAAAAACAAGATCCAAGACTTGATTGATGGAGGAGTGCTGGAATTCATGCCGGATGGCGAGATGAAAATCTTCCGCTAAGGATTTTCCACTTGACATGACAAGTTCGAACTAAGAGACTTTTGTTTCATTTGAATTTTCAAGTTGTAATTTCTTTTGTTATTCAAACAATTATCTGTTGATGTCAAACTCTATTTCATTAATGCATTGCATATGTTTGTCTTGAATTCATCCATTCATTTTCACTATTATGCTTCCTACTTTCTCTATGATATTTAACTCTTGATAAAAGATACAAGGCTTTAGAGGGAGGATGACGAAACAATACCATAATCTCATACAATATGCTTTTGAACAGACCTTGCTGACGATGTACAAGCATTTCTTTCAAATCCTAAACACTGGAGTTATAAGGAAGAGAATCCCTAGTCAACCCCTTTGAGCCAAAGGAGTAGAATTTTTCTGTTTTAAACACAAATTGAAACCTTTGATTTAAACCTGGGGCAGGGTAGTCTCTCAGTTAATTCAAAAGATGTGCATTGAAGTCGTAAACTCTCAGTTCGAAATACAACGAATGACATCAAAAACATTCCTTTGGAACCAAAAGACAGTGATGGTTCCTTATCTCATAGGCAGTCATTACCTCTCAAAAGATAAAAGCCCAATAAGCCAAAATCTACAAAGGAGGCTTAAGAAAGCTGGGGCATCCCGCTGACTGTAATCCCGAAAACAGGAACAGTCAGGCAAAAATTAGGGATAATAAATCAAAAAGAAAGAGGTCGTTATAATTCCTCAACAACATGAAAAATATTGCAAAAATGATTGTCTTCCCATAAAATTCAACTGGTGTGAACCATCACCAAAACGTCGTTCCAAACTCGAAAAGAGTTCGACGCACAATTAACTGAGTTTAGGATCGAAGAACATCATGAAGAGCGGGTGGGTACAAATATACTTTGAGCCTTTATCCTTTGGTTCTTAAACCGTGAACCAAGCCACGTTACAACCCTTTAAAAGTCCTAATTGAAGCATGGGTTAGTTCGAAAGCATACTATTACAAAAGGTATCCTGACTCCTGTAAGGCTTTGCCCTAAAATCTTGTGTTGAATTTGTCTTATAAGAAGTTTTTTGCTAAAAAACGCATTTTTTTCAAAACTTGAAGACAAGCATAATCTTTGCATTATTTGAATATCGTTGTTTGCACATGTTTATTTTTTTGACAGCGAAGAAATTCACAGCAGTGAATGTTTAGAGGAACGAAAGCTCTCTCAGTGAATAAAATCACTTCAAAAGGGATGACACTTCCATTACAAAAATCTCCTATCAGTAAAAGGGGACTCGATATGGTATGGTCCAGTAAATCTGGGGCAGTCCAGTCAAGATTTCAACAAATCTTTCAAAGTTCAGTGAACCTGGGGCAGTCCAGTCAAGATTTCAAGAAATCTCTCAATTGTAGATTAACCCGGGGCAAGTCTCCCTCACCATCACTTGGGGCATTAAAACGTCAATCTCCACCAAAGGTTACGTACAGTCCAAGTTTCCTGGCAGTGCCACAAGCACTTGATACTAGGGGCAGTAACGAATCTCTCCGAAATCTTTCTGAAAAGAAATTCAAGCGTCCTCGAGAAGTTCGTCACCTCTCTAGCAGACCAGCAGTCATGGGTTTATTTTCCCAACACTTGTCAAGGACTTATTCTCTAAAACAAAGTACATTTCAAATTGATCGGTCGTTAAAAGTACATTTCAAATCGATCGGTCATTAAAAATTTCCTTCATCACCTGATGGAAGTTACGGTCGTCATCAAATATTCCTTTGTCACCTGTTGGAAGTCACGGTCGTTAAAAATTTCCTTCATCACCTGTTGGAAGTTACGGTCGTCATCAAAGATTCCTTCGTCACCTGTTGGTAGTCACGGTCGTTAAAAATTCCCTTCATCACCTGCTGGAAGTTAGGGTCGTCATCAAAGATTCCTTCGTCACCTGTTGGAAGTCACGGTCGTTAAAAAATTCCTTCATCACCTGTTGGAAGTTACAGTCATCAAAGATTCCTTCATCACCTATTGGAAGTTACAGCCACCAACAGAATAACGGACGACTAAAGCTCCTAAAAATCTGTTTCTCTCAAGAATGAAGATTCTCATCCTTAAAACCTCAGAAGATTGGTATACTCCCAAGCTCCTGATACCGTTAACAGAATGAAGATTCTCTTCCTTGAAACCTCAGAAGATTGGTATACTCCCAAGTTCCTGATACCGCTAACAGAATAAAGATTCTCATCCTTGAAACCTCGGAAGATTGGTATACTCCAAAACTCCTGATACCGTTAACAGAATGAAGATTCTCATCCTTAAAACCTCAGAAGATTGGTATACTCCCAAGCTCCTGATACCGTTAACAGAATGAAGATCCTCATCCTTAAAACCTCAGAAGATTGGTATACTCCCAAGCTCCTGATACCGTTAACAGAATGAAGATTCTCATCCTTGAAACCTCGTAAGATTGGTATACTCCCAAGCTCCTGATACCGCTAACAAAATGAAGATTCTCATCCTTAAAACCCCAGTAGATTGGCATACACCCAATCTTCTGACCCAAGACCTGAATGAAGATCCTAATTTTGGCTTCCCCAGTAGATTGGCATACACCCAATCTTATGACCCAAGACCTGAATGAAGATTCTCATTTTGGCTTCCCCAATAGATTGGCATACACCCAATCTTATGACCCAAGACCTGAATGAAGATTCTCATTTTGGCTTCCCCAGTAGATTGGCATACACCCAACCTCCTGATATTCCCTATAGAATGAAGATTCTCATTTCTCAAAGTGGTATAACATCTGGATTTTTGATATTCCCGACAAAGTGAAGATTCTCATTCTTAAAGTGGCATACAACCTAAACTTGAACTTCTTCCAGACAAAAATAAGCTTCTTCTAGAATCCTGAGTTTTACTCTCCAACAGGATAGCTACTTTTCAACAGTATGGTTATTCCCCACAGAATTCTTATTTCCCAAGAAGAATGAAGACTCTCATTCTCAATTCCTCACAAAGTATTCAGATATTCCCCAGTGAAGATCTCCTCAAAACAAGAATCCCCAGTAGATTGGCATACAACCCAAACTCTTGATTTCCCCAATAGTGGTCCCAGGACTTCTCATTTTCAACGATCAAAGGATTTTCAATCCCCAGCAGCAGTTAAGGGTTTATTTTCCCCGACAGCAGTCAAAGATTTCACTATCTCCAGTTGTCAAGGATTTATTTTCCTCAGCAAGACAGCTACTCAGCCTACATGCACATCCATTACATCCACATATCATAAACATTGATGAAATATAGTTCATTACATCATACATATCATGCAACATAACTTTGTGTTTTAGCTAACATTTTACCCTTTTCAGGATAAGATTAAAAGGCTGTCGTTAACAATTATTCAGGTATATTATGGATACACCCCAGACACGGCGGTCATTCTACTACTCATTCAGATTTCAGCAATCTGATACAGACTAGATATGCTCCAGACACAGCGGTCATTCTATCTCTCATTCAGATTCAACTATCAACTTCAAGTTCAGAAATTCTCCAAACGCGGATGCCATTCCAATCTTTACACCAACAGTTTGATTATCCCCAGTGTAGTCGCCACAGAAGTCATCCTGTCACTTATTCAGATCCCAGTTACAGTCTCAGATATACTCCAGACACGGAAGTCATTATGCTACTCATACAGATCTCAACTCCAGTTACAGTCTCAGATATACTCCAGACACGGTTGCCATTCTATCACTTATTCGGAATTTATCCCCAGCCCAGAGATGCTCCATACACAGATATTTCTCTATCACTCATTCAGAATTCAGATACAATACAAATACACTCCAGACACGGAAGTCATTCTGGTATTCATTCAAAGTTCAAATACAGTTACAGCTCAGATGCGTCCCAGACACGGACGCCATTCCTTTGCTCATACAAACTCAGTCTCTAGATACAGTTCAAATGCATTCCAAAGACGGATACCATCTTGATGCTCATTCTTCCGACCTACAACATTACAGTTCAACGTACATTCTCAGATGGCATCTTTAAGCCCATCTCCAACAAGATTCTACCATCTCCAAATGGCATCTTTAAGCCCATTTCCTTAGCTGTATTTTAACGAGTGCAAATTTACGGGCACTCTAGTGTCCAATCCTCTTTTACCTTTGAATCGCGAAAGGCAAACTTGCTAATCTAACTCTTCAGGTTCAAGAAGATTGAACAGGGGAAACTGTTGTACCCCAAAATTTGACCTCTCATTTCATCAACATTTCTCATTACAAGACTCTTGGAATTCAAGATCAAGCTAGGGTTTGCTTTGCTCAAGACACCTCCTTGCACTGTTGACCTAAATTAGGGTTTGAGTTTGCACAGTGATGTTTTGACCTACAATGCCCAAAGTGACTTTCATACTTCATAGTGGACTCACAAGTTTGTCCATGCCAAGTTTCAAGCCTTGATCCAATTTTTTTCCCAATCAATTGGACAGTTGACCTAGAAATCAACTGTATTGGGGAAAAAGTCAACTGTGGCCAATTGACAGTCAAACCTCATGAAATTTGATTCACATCAACATTATGAACTCATATGAACCATTTGATCAAGTTTGGATCACAATTCCACAAGAAATTTGATCAGATCACCAAAAGAGCAAAATAGTCATTTTTAGGGTTTTGACTGTACAAAGGCATTTTTTTGACTGTTTGACCTAACCAATGGCAAATCAAGCTCAACCATGGACTCAAGGACTCAATGACATTATCTTGACCCATTAAAAAAGTTCAAAATATCCCAAATGCATAGGATTGACAGATGAATTTTTCAGTCAACTGATCAAATTTGATTGTATACTGAAAAGTCAAACTTTGACTTTTTGGTCAAAATCAAGTGCCAAGGGTCATTTTTCATCAAGACATGTCAAATTATGAAACTTGTTCATCAAGAAACCCAAAAATGCAAATTAGGGTTTAAAATGGAAAATTTTCATAACTTAGAATTTTTCTAAGTTATGAAATTTTCTTATTTTTTCCTAACTGTGTCCCATTGTTTCACCAAGATGCAAATGGATTCAAACAAAACTTGCAACACGAAAGTTGTAGTCTATCACAAATTCTACAACTTTGATTCACAAAGTTTTCTCAAAATAATCTTGTATCTCAAGTTATGTTTTTGGAACAAGGGTACCTAAAACTTTTAACTTAGAAAATTTTTGCCCTAGTTTAGGCAGGATTTTGACCCATCTTCATGGTCATTTTTCACATAGTTCCACTTGGAGTTTCAAGTTTCATTTCAAAGATGGATTATATTACATGTTGCAAGCTTTCAAAATTGTCCAAGAACTCCTCAAACAGCTTTGTGGTTATGGAGAATCGAATGCTTGAAGTTGGCAAAAACTCACTTTGATCCATGGCCAATACATGTTCATACCACTTGCCAAATCTGATCTAGCTAGCTTGGTTCACAATTACAGGCCTCTAAACCAGTTTGTACTCCATAATTTAACTCATATCCATTGAGGCAAGGCATTGTCTTAGTCATTAGGGTATTGTACACTAGATTAAGTCGTAAATGGAAAAAGTAACAATGCCATTTTTGCTTGAACTTTGCTTTATGTCAAAACAACATCCTAGAGCATTGAACCAGATATGAGGCTGCAAACAAAATCCATGAATTAGAGGGGCCAAGAGGGTTGTGTGCAGGGTGATAGGATGGCCTGTACAAGTCTATTACCTCACTTCCAATCTTTGGCTTTAAGAAGAAGAAAACTTGCAAAAACACAAGGCATCTCTCTCATCTGATAAAACCAACCAAAACAAAGTTGTCAAACAAGTTTCATACACCCTAACAAGCCAGAAACACGAGTCCTGAACCACTCAAAACCCCTTGTGCACAAATTCCCCATTTTCTTGCAAAAACAGGGCCAATTCTACATTTTGCAAGCCATCATCAAATTCCATCGTGCGTTTTGCCCAAAGATACTTCAAACACCTTCGAACCAACTCATCTGAACTATTCCAGGCCTCCATTGCTAGCTGTAACACCATTAACATACATTGCCATTTTTGTTTTAAAGCTTTGCAGGTTGAGTTCTGTAGCACGATTCAGACTACTTTAAAACAAGCCAAGCATTGGAAAAGCTTCAGTGGACCTCAGGCAAGCTCAAAAGAACCTCAAGCACCCTTGGAAGTTGCTGCATTGCCCTACTCGAATCCAACTGAAACAGGTTTTTCTTCACTTTCTATCTCTCTATTTAGGAACATTTAGCCTTAGGTTTGTGAATGAAAAATGTAGTATTCATTGCTAGGAAGCCATACATTTGCTCAACTCTCATTTATATTAAGTGTGCTAGGAGAATTTCATCCATGAACATGTGAAAAAAGCTAGGTCAGATTTTAGGGCCAGAGAAATTCTCTCTGGTCTTTGAGAGTTAGGATCAATGCTTTATATGGTTAGAATCGTATTAAAATTCTCTACAAGTTTGATGTTGTGAGTTTTGGCAAAAGATCACTGAAACAGGATGTCCAAGTTTGAACCAGGCGCGCGCGCGTTTGACAAATACTGGAGGTTGAAGATGATGGCTTGGGCTGGGCCTGGCCAATTTTGCTTCTAACACCCTTTCTTTTCAGTTTCACACCCCCTGGCCCAATTTCTTATATTTTTGCATTTTTGAATTTTTGTCCTCTTTTCTGACTTTGTTATTTTATTTCCAAATATAATAAATGCCCAAAAAATATTTTTATAATTTTTTACATTTATTTGGTATTTTATTTTGATTTTTTTAATATAAAAACATTTTGAATACTTTCCTAATTTATTTGAAAACTTGAAAAAATATTTACATTTTATACTTTTATTTTGTTATTTATTTTTATTCATATTAAAATATTTTCTTGAATATGTTTTATTTTTGTACACATTTTATTTTATTTTGTACACATTTAATTTGATTAATATACACAAATTAAACATATATACTTTTATTTTATTAAATACTTAGAATAAAAATACAAAAATATCACATTTTATTTTTTATTATTTATACTAAAAAATACCCTTTTTTAAGTATATTTCATTTTTACACATATTAATACATTTTTTGCAAATAAATAATACATAATATTTATTTTTTAAGAGAAATTAGGGTTTCATCCTTTAAACAAATAAAATTAATTTTTCTTTATTTATTTCTTTATAATTTTTCACATTAAAAATACCTTTGCATACATAAACAAACAAAAACTTCTTCTTGCATAATACATATTATTTGATATTTATTTATCTATATTATTTAAATATTGTACATTTAAATATTGATGCATTTGAGATTCAATTTGGATGTAATAGTAAACTAGGGTTTATATTTCTTGTCAAATACCCCCAATTCAAATTTGTACCCCCTCCCTATATCATGTTGTAATAGTGTAGAATTTAAATTCTCGCACCTTTAAGCTTTCAAATATGCCATGATTAGACCTAGGGTTTGTATGCCAAATAAAATCAACAATTAGCTTGACCTAATCCAAGATAACAATGCATGAAAAACAAACACAATGCACACTTGCACCCCTAGGGTTATAATCCACTTATTGCCTTCAAAAATGGGCCATGGTTGCATGTCAAGTACTTTGGTAAAACAAAAATAAAACAAAAGATCATAGTCCCTCGATGACGCTATCTGAGTTGCCTAAACAAAATGATCAAGTCCCTCAAAGAAAATTGCCAAAAATACTTGACACCATTGCTATCATGGTCTATACGATGACCCGCGCCCGTCCCGTTTAAAATCCTAACACAAGGTTGTTCACCAAATACAATGGTGAAACAACCCTATTAAAAGGGTTAAAAACATAAGAAAGATCTTTGAGTAAAATAAGGTAGACAAACTCTTAGTTACTTGATTAAAATCTTGCAAAACATCCTTGCTATTTTCAAACACACTTCACAACACAATTTCAAAACCCTACTTTCAAACATTAAAAACTTTTCAAAAGACAAAAAACACCTTTGTATACATTCAAACAAGAATCATTACAAAGGTTGCCACAACGATGGCCTCTTTTCAAAACATCTTTCAAAACCACACACAAAGCACCATTTCAAACAATTGAAAAGCAAAGGCAAGTAACTAAGAGCCCATGGATAACCATGGATAGAAAGGGTGCTAATACCTTCCCTTTCTATAATCTACACCCTGAACCCAAGAAAATATCTCAAAGGTCTTTCCTGTGCTTTTTGACCTTTCCTTAGGATAAAATAAAAAGTCGGTGGCGACTCTTGCTAAACCAAAACATTTGCAAACACAAACGCAAAATCCCAAGTCAGTTCTCCCACCGTATCACACGCACTATGCTGACTTCCAGGCCCAATCAAAAGGCACAACATGCTGAATTCCAAGCCCCAGTCGAAGGGCACAACATGCTGACTTCCAGGCCTCAGTCGAAAGCCACGGCCTCAACCCTTTCAGGCCAAACCGAAGGAAGCCATAAAGTGCAGAATCGAAGGGTCTTCTGCCTCAATCGAAAGACCTTCTTTTTTCTTGTTTTTATTTTATTTTTTCCCTTTTATATTTTTATGTACTTTAATATGGTTGTAATAGTGTTGGATTTTATCTTTCTACATTTTATTACTTTTGTATGCTTGTTAGTAAAATAGGGAATGTTCGGCAAGATAAAAACTACAAGTAGATAACCCATAATCAAAGATAAAAGGCATGCAATCAAACACACTATTCACACATGCACCCTTAGGGTTAACTCCACTTGTTTCTTAAAAATGGTCACGTTATGCATGTGAGACGTCTTAGAAAAAATAATCAAAATACATGATCATAGTCCCTCGATGATGCTTAGAATTTTGCCTTACAAGTGATCTTAGTCCCTCAAAAGAAATGCTAAGATATTTCACAACATTGCTATCATGACTATACGATGACCCACGCTTGTCCCTTCACATCCAATGACGGGGCTTCTTACCAAATCAATGGTAAGATAACAACATCTAAAGGAGGAGGAAAATAATACTAAAAGATCTTTGAGTAGGTAGGTTGCTCCTAGTTGCTCACTTGCTCACAACAATAACATTTGTATACACCAACACTTTCATTTTGAAATATTTTCAAAAGACAACACTTTGTATGCGTTCTTATAGAGACGAGAACCATTACAAAGACACCCTTTTAAAAATAACTTTAAAAAACAAACACTTCTTTGAACTATTTTACAAACAACACTTTGTATGCGTTCTTATAGAGATGAGAATCATTACAAAGGCACGTTTTCGAAATACTTTCAAAACCACACCACAAAGCATACTTTCAAACAAAAGCAAGTGATCTAGCAAGCAACTAAGAGCCCGTAGATAACTATGAATGAAAAGGGTGCTAATACCTTCTCTTTTCATAACATACCCCCGAACCCAAGAAATAATCTCGAAAGGTATTTCCTGTTCTTTTCATCCTTTCCTTATTGGATAAAAGAAAAGTCGATGGCGACTCTTGCTATCTTGAATAATTGTGATCAAACGCAAAACATCCCAAGTCAGTTCTCCCACCGCGTTATAGAACTGGCGACTCTGCTGGAGAGATAAACTTAAAAGTGGGGTTACCTTAGGGCTAGATCACCTTTACTTGCTTTCCTTGTTTGACTTGCTTGCTTTACATTATGGTTCCTTGTTTGGGCTTGTTTTGATCCTCTACCCGGATCTGGGTCACCTTTTAGGTAAGTAGCAATAGATTATGGAGACAATACGGCGTAGACCGATATGGTTGAAATAATGGCTACGTTAGTGTGACGCATTTGTTGGTACCGTTATCCCTTGTGTTGAATCAAGGAGAATACGGGGCCGCTGAGCAGCGTCATGAAGCACTAACTGACCTTAGAACCTTAATTGAACAAACTTGGCCATTAAGACATAGTGAGATAACCGATTTCGGTGGAAAGCTGAAAATTAGTTGATACTCGATACTACAGTCATTGTGATTGGACTTTTGGTATATCTCGGCTGCAAGAAATGATTGATTGTGCTGAGACAATGCCTAAAAGAAAGGCCAGTGATATTAAGATCCTTTAGAACCCAATTACTATTACTAGGACAGTTTGATCCAACTAAACTTCAAGAGGGTACATACCTACAAACTCCATGCAAGCCTAAACCTAAGGACCTGTCTTCTTTGTGTGTATATGATTATTTGAACATAACAACTTGCTTACTTTGCATACTTGTACATAACATCATAAAATCATACCATAGCATTTTCAATAACCATTTCAAGGATCTCAAGGGCCTATGATTCAGGGTCATGTTGAACCATACGCCTATCAAGGGGCAAAAGGATTCATTCTCTAATCAAACTCCGTCAAGACCAAACCACGGTAACTTGAGTCAAGGGATATGACCCACTTGACATGGTGCGCTTGATTCTCATGGAAGGACATCCACCAATACGAAGTTCCCCAATCAAAGTTGTTGATCAACATTCAAATTCTAACATCTTATTATGTTTACGCTGCGAGATCCTTGAAAACATTGCATCCACATATCATGCATGTCATCATAACAGGTTTTCCCGTACAAGCTTTCTCATCTGCTTACTGTTTATTTTAGTAAGACATGGCTCTAAAGCCCTCATGAACTTCGCCCATGGGCAGGAAGATCTGAAAACACTCTTCACCAAAGAGAGCAAGAAGAAGAAAAAGTTTGTCATCCTCAACGTAAGGAGAAGGTCCAAGGGGCATGCCCAGCTAGCTTAAAAAGAAGATGCTTCTTATAAAGACAATTAAGAAGAGGAAGCTGGAATCATTAGAGCTAACATAGCTACTGATAACGAAGACTCTTCTGAGAAGTAGTATCCGCCAGCAGATGAAAAATACAAACAACTTGAAGACATACTAAAAGCTGTGGAGATCCAAGTTGTGCCAGGCTTGGATTTAGGAGACATGGGTTTGGTTTCTAGAGTGGTCATCCCACCAAAATTCAAAATCCCTACCTTTTCCCCGTACAATAGAGTCTCTTGCCCTAAGATGCACCTAAAGTCTTATGTCCGCAAGATTCAACCATACACAAATGATCAGAAGCTTTGGATCCACTTCTTCCTAGAGAGTTTAGTTGGGACGCAACTTGAGTGGTTTTATCAATTGGAGAGTTCCCACATTCACACTTGGGAAGATCTAGCTGCTACTTTTTACAAGCAGTACCAATACAATGCTGATCTTGCACCAACTCGTGTGCAGTTGCAGAATATGACCATGCGTTCCTACGAGGGCTTCAAAGAATATGCCCAAAAGTGGAGAGACCTGGCTGGAAGGGTGCATCCACCCTTAACTGACAGGAATCTAATTGACATCTTTATGGGAACTTTAATGGGACCTTTCTTTAATCACCTAATCAGAAGCTCATCGGTCGGCTTCACCGAGATGATATTGACTGCCGAAAGGGTCGATCTGGAATCAAAAGTGGAAATATCCAAGGAGATACATCCTCTGATGTTCAGAAAAATCCATACAATGGGAAGAAAGAGTCCAATGATGCTTACGAGCAAAAGGGTCCTAACAAGAGCCATCACGACCAACACGTGGGGGCAATCTTGATCTCTAGTCCTACATCGTGGCGACAATAAAGGGGAAATCAACGAAGGCCAGACGAGCCCAAAAGACAATTTACCAACATCAACATGCCGCTGTCTCAAGCATTGTAACACTTGTTGAGGATGAATCTGATTACATTAATCGGGCCTCATCCAAACCCCAAAACTTCTTCTCCTAATTACAATCCTGATGCAATGTGTGCTTATCATTCTGACAGTCCTGGGCATGATACTAACGATTGTTGGGCGCTGAAGTATAAGATTCAGAATATGATTGACGCTAAGGTGATTGAGTTCAGTCCTCATAAGACTCTCAACGTAATCATTGCTCCAATGCCAAATCATTGAGTGTTCCAGTTCATTTTAAATTTTCAATTGTAATTTCTTTTGTTGTTCAAACACTTATCTATTAATATTAAACTTTCTTTCATTAATGCATTGCATATTATTGTACCCTAAAATTTGCCCTCTCATTTCTCAAAGGATCATTCTAGACCCTCAGGTTTGCTTCTGGAAAGTTTCAAGTCTCAAATCATAATTTTCTAAAGAAAATCATTCACAAGGGCAAAATGGTCAAAATCACACTGAAAAGTCAAACTCTGACTTTTGATCAAAATCAAGTTTCAACAATCATATTTCATCAGGACATGAAATTGGTCCATCAAAAATCAGAAGTCAGAAATTACTTTGAAAAATCAAATTTTTAAAAATTTAGAAAATTTTCTAAGTGTTAAGAGAATGTGATACTTCAGAACTTCTGAGCCATCCTTCACGCAAGTGCAATCAGAATTTACAAACACGGTTCATAACATGATGCTTCAATCAGAACATATGAAAGCAATGTTCTTCGGTCAGAACATGACTGTTCAGCATATGGAAGCTACGTTTCTGGTCTTCTGCAATTAGAACATCACCAAATCCCAAAACCTCATTTGAGCAGCCTACTGCTTTGCTATATCATAGTCCTGCAACCAGCTGCTGATCCAGTCCACGCCTACAGTTTCTCAAACCCTATTATTTCCAAAAAGGTATGCCAAAAAGCAATGAAACAGTATGCCAAAAAGGTTTAAATCTCATTTATCCCCCCCCCCCCCCCCCCCCAAAAAAAACCATAGGAAACTCACCTATAAATAAGATCACACTTTCAAAGGGCTGGATTTTGGAAAGAGATAATTATCAAAGATAGAAAAGAAAACAGTAACACATTCGTGAATCCTAAATTCCTAAACAAAGCCAAAACCTTTGTTCATCCCTTTGAATTAAAGAACATAGCATTTTTTGTTCTGTTGTTCTTGCTGAGTCCAGAACATCTAAAGACGGCAACTCAAGTTCCAAACACACGTTTCAGATTTAAGGTAAGTCTTTCTGACTTTGAATCTTTTCATTCAGAACATCATTAAATATGTAAATATCATAGTATTGATGTTGTCTATATCATTGCATAAATAAAAAACTGTGGATCAGAACTTCTTGAATAAAGCTAGGCTCAGAATTAGGATTAGAACTTCTATGAACTGTTGTGCTTTTATCGTTCTGATTTGCTGATGATAACTGATTAGGTTGTAGATGTTCTGACTAATGTAAGGAATGAGATGAAGTATAACACATAATTTATGGGTTTTCTTTCCCATTGTTTTAGCACAACACAGAACTTCTGAGTTCTCCTCACTATTTTTAGCACGCACAAAATTTCTGATTTTCACTCACTGTTAACACGCACAGAACTTCTAATTTACTTACTGTTAACATGCACAAAACTTCTAATTTTCTTACTGTTAACATGCACAAAACTTCTGATTTTCACTCACTATTAACACGCACAAAACTTCTGATTTTCTTACTGTTAACACGCACAGAACTTCTGACTTTTACTCACTGTTTAACACAACACAAAACTTATGACGTTTTGCTCACTGTCTAAATACAACCCAGAACTTCCATTTTTGCCCTCTAACGTTTCTTTCAGGATTCCAATGACATCAACCCAGAACTTTTGATCACCTCTGACGTTTCTTGCTAAACTACAACACGCCTGGCATCAGAACTTCTGGTCCTCTTTATTTTGCTTTCAGCAACATGCTGATCCTATTTCTCTTTATTTTTCCTTTTTATTTTATTTTATTATTAGTGCTATTTTTATTAATATAAAAAAGGAAACAAAAATATTTTCTTTTTATTAACTAATTATTTCCTTTTTTTCTTCTAATTAATTAAGAGAAAAAATCATTTTCAAAACAAGTCCTTTCCTTTTTTTCACATTTTACAATTCGATATGGTTGTAATAGATTATTAGGATTTAAATTCTTGCAAATCCACATTTGTAATTATGTACCCCCATCTCTAAGTGATATAATAGCGTAGGACTTTAGATTTCCGCAATTTATTGCTTTCAAATATAAATGCTAGTAATTAGGGTATGTATGGCAAGACATGAAATCAACAAATAGACAACCCTAATCATGACTAAATGCATGTAAACCAAACACACTTTCGCATTAGCCCCCTTAGGGTAATCCCGCTTTGTTGCCTTTAAGAAAATAGTCATGTCCCTCGAATATGGGCGTTTTAGCAAATACCCTCGATAAAAGATCATAGTCCCTCGATGATCCTCAATGTTGCCTTCGGTAAATGATCTAGTCCCTAAACGACATTGCTAAAATGTCCCATATGTTGCCTTTTGTGACTATACAAACGTCCCACGCCCATCCCTTCACATCCAATGATGGGGCTTCTTACCAAATCAATGGTAAGATAGCAACATCTAAAGGAAGAGGAAAAGAACATTAGACCTTTTGAGTAGGTAGGAGGCTCCTAGTTGCTCGCTTGCTCACAACAAAAACATTTTATACACCAACACTTTCATTAGAAACATTTTCAAAAGTTAAAACACTTTTTACGCGTTCTTATAGAAACAAGAACCATTACAAAGACACCTTTTCAAAATCACTTTCAAAAACACATTCCACAAACACCTTTTGAACTATTTTTAAAACCAACACTTTGTATGCGTTCTTATAGAAAGAAGAACCATTACAAAGACTTTTTTCAAAATACTTTCAAAAAATACACCACAAGCACATTTTCAAACAAAGCAAGTGATCTAGAGCAAGCAACTAAGAGCCCGTAGATGACTACAGATGAAAAGGGTGCTAATACCTTCCCTCTTCATAACCTACCCCCCAAACTCAAGAAATAATCTCGAAAGGTCTTTCATGTTCTTTTCAACCTTTCCTTTTGGATAAAAGAAAAGTCGGTGGCGACTCTTGCTAACCGCAACAATTGTGATCAAACGCAAAAAACCCAAGTCAGTTCTCCCACCGCATACAGAATTGGTGACTCTGTTGGGGAAATCTTAAAAGTGGGGTTACCTTAGGGCTAGATCACCTTTACTTGCTTTCCTTTGTTTGGTTTGCTTTACATTATGGTTCCTTGTTTGGGTTTGTTTTGATCCTCTAACCGGATATGGGGCACCTTTTTATGTAAGTAGCAATAAGTTGTGGAAATTGTGAGGGGTATACCGACATGGTTTAAGCAATAGCTACGTTAATGTGACACATTTGTTGGTACTGGTAACCCTTGAGTAGTCAAGAAGAATACGGGGCCGCTGTATGGTGTCATGAAGCACTAATAGACTTTAGAACCTTTACTTGAACAACTTGGCCATTAGGAAGTAGTGAGGTAGCCGACTTTGGTGCAGTCCGAAGTTGGTTAATACTCGATACTACGCTCATTGAGATCGGAATTTCGAGATATTTTGGTCGCTAATAAAGAGGCTTGCACTGAAACAACTCCCGATGAAGAAAGACCAGTGATATTGAGATTCCCTAGAACCCGTTTACTTTCTAGGACAGGTTGAACCAACTATACTTCAAGATGGTACTTACCTATAAAACCTCATGCAAGCCTAAACCTAAGGATTTGTTTGATTTAACTTGTGCATATGCTTGTAAATAACATCATGACATCATACCATAGCATTTTAGATTAACCATTTCAAGGATTTTGAGATTCATCTTTGTTCTGTTTTGTAGGATATGACTCCCACTCGCAGGAACACAAATCAAGTCAACCTTATACGAGTACCTTTTGAACTCAAAGAGTTAGCATCAAGGGTCCCTGAGAATTCTCCGTTCACCAAAAGACATGGACGACTTCTCAACTTGGCTACCTCTAGCTTTGATGAAGATATGATGAAGGTGTTTTTCCAGTTCTTTGACCCTTTGCACCATTTCTTTACCTTCTCCGATTACCATCTTATACCAACTATGGAAGAGTTTTCTCAACTCTTGGGAATTCCTATTCTCGATCAACTACCCTTCAACGGTACTGAAAGAGACCCGAGCCAAGAAGAGGTTTCCCGAGCTTTATACTTACAACAATCCGATGTCACGGCTAATTGGGAAACAAGAAGTGGTGTCAAAGGGTTCTTAGCCAAGTTCTTATTGGAAAAAGCTCAAGACTGTTGGAACAATCTGGATTTACGAGCGTTCGAAGAAATTTTGGATCTTCTCATCTATGGGTTGGTACGATTTCCAAATCTTGACCAACTTATAGATGTAAATGCTGTCAAAATCTTTTTATCTTACAATCATGTGCCTACTTTGTTGGGAGATATCTTGCATTCCCTCCACTCTCGCATCATGAAGAGCAGAGGAACCCTCATGTGTTGTACTCCTCTATTGGCTAGATGGTTTATTTCGCATCTCCCCCAATCCATTTTAAAGAATGAGCAAGGTTTGAGGTGGTCCAATAGGCCGATGTCACTCAAGCATTCAGATATTCCATAGTGTTCTCGATTGTTAGAGTATATTACTATCATCGACTGTTGTGGGGAATTCCCTAATGCCCCTCTGCTTGGCATTAGAGGAGGAATCACTTATAACCCTTGCTTAGCTTTGCGATAGTTTGGGTACACACAAAGAGATGGTCCACGTGATATGGTCATCCAAGGAGTGGTGTTCGACTATGAAAGTGATGATCAAGGCTACCGTCAGAGGTTTATACGAGCTTGGAGGATGGTAAATAAGGTGGACAGTAGGACATTGGGGCATAAAAATTCCATCCCCTTAAGCCTTACCTTAGTTGGTTACGAGTTCGTGCTCAGAGTCTCTCAATGCCTTACCCTTATACCCTTCCTGTTATCGTGGAGCCTGTTGTTGAAGGAGATGTCCGTACACTGTCCTTCATCCCAACATGCCTACCTCTCTCGAAGACTTACAAAAGGATTGGATTCAACTAATGGAAGAGCGAGACACTTTTGAAGCCTGATTCTACGCCAGTGAGAAGAAAGTTCTGGAACTCACCAAGCAGCTTCATGAAGAGCGGAGTCTGAACGCCTACATCGCACCAAAGAGGATGCGTTCAACCTTTTTGTCTTAGTAGTTTTGTATTTTATTTCTTGCATTTGTAACCCCAAAGAGGCATGATGTATGCAAACTTGGATTTATTAATATAACGTGTGTTTCCTTTTTGTCTAAAGCAAATTGAAATCTCTAATCTCCTTGAAATCATTTGCATATGCATCTTCATTCATCATAACACAAACAGGTTTCTTACAACAGATCTCCTTATCTTCCTAATGTTTATTTCAGTGAGATGGATATTGAACAGACAGTAAAGGATCTTCAGGCGCATAACACTCAATTCCAACAAATGTTCTTGACTCTGGCAAAGGGACAAGAGGATTTGAAAAGTTTGCTGATCAAAGAAAGGAAGAATAAAGCGAAGAAACTAGTCGGTGTTTCGAATCTAGGGAGAAGGTTCAAAGGACCACCCAGGCGAACTCTAGATTTCGCAAACTCATCAGGTGAAGGAGACAATCAAGAAGGGAAAAACAAGGAAGTAAATGACCATCTAGAATCTGAAGAAGAGGAGGAGGTTGATTATTCTGAAGAGCAGTATCCTCCAGTTGACGATAAATACAAGCAGTTGGAGGATCGCCTCAATGCTATGGAGATCCAGAGGGTACACAGATTGGATTTTGAAGAGCTAAGACTTGTCTCAGGGGTTGTCATCCCACATAAATTCAAGGTCCCCACTTTCTCTAAATATGATGGTGTCTCTTGTCCAAAGTTGCATTTAAGGTCACACGTCAGGAAAATTCAACCCCATACTGCGGATAGGAACCTATGGGTGTATTTCTTCTAAGAAAGCTTGTCAGGGACGCAGTTGGATTGGTTCTATCAGTTAGAAGGGACCAATATTCTCAATTGGGAAGATTTGGTTTCCGCCTTTTACAAGCAATACCAGTATAATACTGACTTAGCTCTAACTCGAACACAGTTGCAAGGCATGTCTATGGGTGCAGGTGAAGGTTTCAAAACCTATGCTCAAAAATGGCGTGATCTCACAGGGAGAATCAACCCCCTCTATCTGACAGAGAATTGGTGGATATGTTCTTAGGCACGTTATCTGGTCCATTCTTCAAATACTTGATCGGAAGCTCTTCGGCTGGATTTACTGAACTAATCATGACAGGTGACCAAGTAGAGGACAGTATAAAAAGTGGAAAATCCAAAGAGATGCATCCTCGAGTGTGATGAAGAAACCCTTTACCGGAAAGAAGGAGGTCAGTGTTGCATAAGACCATAGGAATCAAAACAAAAATGAATGTCGCCCGACGGTAGGGGCTGTTATTGAAGAAGTGAAAAACACAAGAAGGGGAGGGGGGGTTGAATTGAAACTTAAAAATCAAAAACAATAGAAACGATATTTTTATCCTAGCTCGCTTGATCTCAAACTACTCCAATCCACCCGCCAAGGTGATTTCTCCTCTCTCCAACAAGGACTTAATTCACTAATCAAACTGATTACAATTCTACTTTGACAACTGCCAAAGTCTTCTTGAGTACAACCACAAACCGATTTATCTCAAGGAAAATTACTTAATCACAAGAAAAGGTTTACTGTGTACTATTTGTTTTTCGTTACAAAAATTGTATCACTACTGTGATGTATTACACAAATTGTGTATAGTATGAATATGACTTTTTGCAGCTTTTTGAGATTATATAGAGCCGCTGTGTGAAATCGTAAATGATTTACCCTTTGAACTTGTTTATATAGGCTTGACAATTCTGTCCAAATGAAAACATGATAATGAACACTTAATTCTATTTCCATACTGAGAAGATCCTTGTCTGATTGTAGTCGTTCTAAGTGATACTGCCTTAATGGAAAAGTAACGCTTTAGAACTTAGGAATCTTGCATGCTTCTTTACTTCAGAACTTGGGAAGTCAGAAGCATAAGGATCTGTTAGCATGTTAGACTTCCGTTCAGAATCAGGATATCTTTCTCTTTAGCGTAGATTCTGATCATCATACTTCAGAATATTCTGATTACTCAGCTTGGGTGCTACTGTGCTTAACTTATGGTGTCGTTTCAGTCAGAACTTCTGTACAACATAGAACACAAATTTAGAGTGCATATTTGTTCTTTGTGTTTGTTATTGTGATACGGTGGTAGAACCGACTGTTATACTGGTTTGTGTTTTGCGTTTTTTGTTCGCAAAATGTCGCGGTAAGCAAAAGTCGCCACTGACTTTTATTTCATCAAATGAAGGAAAAGGAAAAAGAACAGAAAAAACCTTTTTCGAGAATATTTCTGAGTACGGGGGATAGATTATAGAAAGGGAAGGTGTTAGCACCCTTTCTATCCATGGTTTTCCATGGGCTCTTAGGTACTTGCTCATTTTTAAAATTTCTTGTGTTTGCTTGTTTTAAAAAAGTTTTACTTCGTGATAACCCTTATATCAGTCCTCAAGGATGTGACTAAGTTGTTTTTTGAAAATTGTTTTGAAATGTGTTTGTGTGAAATTTGTTTGTTTGAGCAAGTACTTAAGAGTTAATCTACCTAATCGAAAAAGTTTGTTCATTTTCCTTTAGACAACGTTATCCCATTATTAAGGAATATGTAGCACCGTCATTGGAGTTTTAACGGACGTTTGAAGGGACATATACGGTCACAAAAGCAATGTTGGGAGGTGTTAGTAATCATCCTAAAGCCTTAAAGATCTGTTTCCGAGGCAACGTCCGAATAGGTCATTTGAGATCTTTCGAGGATAGAGGACTACCACTAACAAACCCTATACTTCATGACCGCTTAACCAAAGGCAACCGAAGTGGAGTAAACCCTAGGAGTGAGAATGTGCGAGTGAACTTTTTCAGTTAATTTGTCTTTGCACATTTAGGTTATCTACCGTTTTAATTTTCAAGCATTCTTCCCATACAATCCTATTAACATACATCTAACAGTTAATAATTGCAAAAATTTAAAGTGCAGAAATAGAAATCCTAACTATTACATGGGTTTCGCAGATACAAAATTATTTAACTGAAAATGAAATTCGGAAATTTAAAACCTAATTAAGTCTATTACAACCTCGAAACAGTTACATAAATAATAATCAAAAAGGTAATTAAAATGCGCGCGACATATTAAATGCGAAGACGATTGGAAAAACCTAAAAAATCTAATTTGAGAAAAAAATATTTAAGTTATTTTTTAAATCAAAATTAGTTATTTACAAAAACCTAATTTCTAATTGATTTTAATTGTGAAAAGGAGTTAAATTAACCTAATTTGAATTAAATTAATTAATTAAAGAAAATAACCATTTTATAAAAAAAAAGATTTTTCGGTGTTTTTTATGATTTTATTGGTTTTTTGTAGTTAATTAAAAAAGGAATTAATTTGTGAAAACAAATAATTAATCAAACAAAATAAATAAATAAAAATTAAATTGGCCATGTTTGCTGAAGAAATCAGGGGGGTGTATGGCTGGATTGTTAGGCCCAAATCCCTTGGCCCATCTGCCTAGCGCTAGATCCATTATGGTTCTTATATGAGGGTCCATCTTGGAGAACCTGAGTGATGGGCGTTGGATCTGGGATGCTGACGATCCAATGGTGTGGATCTTATGGTGCACGAAAGGCACTTTGATGCGTAGAGTACAAAATCCTGCAAGAAAGCCTTAGAAAAATGGAAACTGAAAGAGGCAGGGATCGAACCCCTGCCCTTGCACACTGTAGCGCCTTAACCTCCTTCACTCTTGCCATTGGACGAATCTATTCAATCGTTAATATAATACAACAAAAATAATATGATAGTAAATCAGGCCTATGCCCAGTTGTCACACGCGCGCCCTAAGTGGGTCCTTGGGAATTTGGATGAGCCAATCAACAAACTTCCTTCAGCCACGCCAGTGTCTCCTTCATTGATCTGTTGTTTTTGACATAATACTTTTACCTACAGTCATATTCGTCGCTATATGCTATAGCGACGACATTTTCCTGTAGCTACAAACCTGCAAATCTTTAAAACGCAATTCAATCAAAATAAATTCCATTAAAGGGCATAGATCAATTGTATTTCCTCCCCTGAACATGAAGAGGCCCTTAATTCGGCCCAATTTTGCCTCTAGCTAGGGTTCCCCAATTTGGAGCTTACGAACCCTAACTATGGCAAGTGACCATTCCTGCATCGAAACTCAAACCCAGGCTATCAAGAAGATATGAAGTGGTGAAAAACACAAGAAGAGGGGGTTGAATTGTAAAACTGAAATCTGATGCAATGAACAAGATATTTTTATCCTGGTTCGTTTGATCTCAAACTACTCCAGTCCACCCGTCAAGGTGATTTCGCCTCTCTCCAACGAGGTCTTAATCCACTATATTCAACTGAATATTACAGACTGCTTTAACAACTGCTAAAGCCTTCTTGATCCAAACCACAACCCGGTTTGTCAAGGTAACACTTTCTTACAAAGAGATAAAACTAAGTGTGTGGATGTTTTCTACAAAACTGTATCACAACTGTGATGTATACACAAATTGAAGCTTAGAAACTAGATTGCTAAACAATGATAGAATATCAGAATGTGTGGTTTAGCAAAACTGAGAGAAAGAAGATTATGATTAGCTTTTGTGCGTGTAGAGACTTGGAGAGCATTATCCATTTCAATCTTCAAAGTCTTGTTTATATAGCACTCAGATGATGAACGTTGGATGCAATATTCTTGATTCAATGCTAATAACAAACTTTCCTTATTGAGCAGATCTTGTCTGGAATGAGGCCGTTGGAATTAATTTTCTTTCAATGCACAATACCGTTGCTTACTTAATGCAAGTTCTGGCTTGGCTCATTCTGACTCTGCTTCGCTGCTGATGAACTGTTGTGTTTCTTTATTAGAGTGTTGAGCGCAGTCTTGTTCATCAGGCTTCAGCATGTACGTGAGTTGATCATCTGATTCTGACATTTTGATATGGCAACTTCTGATGCTGGTGTCTGAAATCAAGTTCTGATGCTGAATAGATGTGATCTTGCTTATATCAATCAGAGTATCTGCAAGTCAGAACATAATAATTTTAGGCAGCAGATAGTTCATACATGAAACTTATAAATACTATATCTTTTCACTTTGTTATCATCAAAACTTAAATATAGGGTAGTAGATTCAAACTTTGTTCTAACAATCTCCCCCTTTTTGATGATGACAAAAACTAGATATTTTTAAATGAAAATAACGTGAAAAGGTATCTGAGATATGTATCAGAGTAAGAAGTAAAAGGATAAGGAGTAAAGAGATATCAGAGTTGAGAGATACTCCCCCTGAGTTTATTACTTCCCTTTGATTACACGTGTTCTTCAGGATCAGATCTTTTTGCCTTTCTTTGAACATCAGAGTATCAGAGTCTTTGACTTATCAAAAGCTTTATGTCAGAGCAGAGCTTCAGAGCTTTTCTTGTCAGAGCTTTGCTTTGGATCAGAATATCAGAGTGGATCAGAACTTCATAGTGATCAGAGCTTCAGAGCTTCTAGTCTTTAGAGTGTCCAGGAGCTTCCTTGTACCTGTAGACTTTAAGCAAAACAGAAAAAACATTTTCAAGTAATAGAGTTAGAATGTTTGAGAATTTTTGTCTAGTTAGCCGTTATTGATTAAAATATCATTCTTGTTCTCCCCCTTTTTGTCAGTAATCAAAAAGTGTAGGTGATGTGCTAAAACAATTAAGATCAGAAAAACTAATCATATTAAGATAGTTCAGAATCAAAACAAGAAAATAGTACAAAACATATTCAAACAGTACATCAGAAAATCAAGGAAAACATGAAAAAGGACATGAATGAAAAAAGAGACTAAGGTTGAGGAGGCAAGCGTGTGAACAGGTTCTCCAGCATGGCTTGGATCTTTTCAGCAGTCTCATTCTGCTTGTGCACCATGCTGACAACAGTGTCAATCTTGCTATCCTGCACATCCATTCTCTCTTTCATCTTCTGATCGCTTTCATCCATCCGCTGCTGCAGACGCATGTCATTCAGCCTTAGTTCTTCCAGAGTCTGCCTGTCCAAGGCAGCTTGAGAAGCATCAGAAGCAGGAGGCTTCTGAGAGCTTTCAGCAACATCTTCTGCTTGACTTTCTTCAGCTTGAATGGTCTTGTCTTCTTCTGATTGCACCTTTGCAGCTTGCTGTTTCTCAGACCAAGGTTCACTATCCAGAGGGAGCACGTCTTCTTTCAGAAGCTGACTTCCAACTTCATTCAGAAGCTTGCTGAAATTTTGTTGTGCCTGCTCATAGTTGATATCCTGCAACTTGAGGGCTTCAGCACGTACCCAAAGTCTGAATTGTGACCAGAGCTGATCAGAAGCAGCTGGGTCAATCATTCCAGGACAGACTTGCTTCAAAGAAGCAATCCATTGCAGCACACCTGTTTCAAAATTCATAATACCAGAGCCAACATCTGGTTGTTTTGGTTTTGGGATGGAAATTTTGTGTTTCAGATCAGCAAGACGGTCAAGACTGGTTAAGTCTATGAAAGTCATGCTGGGGTTTTCGGAGGTTTTCTGAGCAGCTGTTTGTTTTGGAGATGGAGTATCAGAATCAGAGATTATGATTGGACTGGGTGGTGTTTTGGGAGTATTTGGTGGTGTAGATTCTGATGAGGATGGCAATTGTGCTAAGGTGATAGTTGTTCCACCTGGCAGCTGGATTGCCAAAGGTGATGGTTGAGGTGAATGAGGTTCAGATGGTTGAGGAGAAGGAGTTTCAGAGTGATGAAACTCTGTTTGAGGTGATGGTGGATTAATTTCTGGTTGGGGAGAGGGAGACGGAATTGCTGGTTGAGGAGAAGTTGTTGGAATTGCTGATTCTTCAGCAGATTGCTGTTGTTCTGGTTGTGGAGGAGGAACGGTTTGTGGTTCAGAGATTGGTTGATCAGAGGTGTGTTGATCAATGTCAGACAGCACTTGGTCAATTGCTGATGTTGTTGAGATTGTTGGTTGTTTGGGATGTTTGGTTCTGGTTCTTCTGAGTTTTAATGCCTCAGAAGGGTCCTCTTCTAGTACAGTTTCATCTATGGTAGGGATGGGGATTGAGATTCTATGAGAGGTTTGAGGAGGAATAGATGCTGGAATAGTAGAAGAATTTAAAACAGAAGCAGCAGATGAATTACCTCTTTTCCTGGGTGTCTGCTGGGATGATCCTTCTGATGGTGCCTTCCTCTTCTTCGTCTTCTTCAGAGTCACTTCTTGCTGAGGTTGATGCAGAGCTTTGATAATCAGATTTGGATCTGAACCATCTGCCTTGCACGCATCCAAGTACCTGAGAACCACCTCTGGTTTGGATTCAATTTCAGAAAATAACGGAAAGTCACTCAGAGGCACTCTTCTGCTGGTGATATCAGCAATAGGAGTAGCTCTGGGTTCCTTCTGAATATTCTCTATCAGCTTCATCTTCTTCAAGTTCTTTGCATTCAGAGGTTTCCCAACTGTTGGTTCAATAGTGCTTAGCTCTTGAGCTTCTATCAGATGCTCAATCAGCCTATTCTCTGTCAGAATATCTGATATAAACCTTCCAAAAGGTATCCAATCCCTCTTGGTTCTTTCTTCTTCCCTGGTTTCCTTCACACTTGTTCTGAGGTGGTTGAACAGGAAGTGAGCCAGATTGATCTTTACCTTCTGATCAATAAAGTAGATCAGAAACTGCTGATCCACATTTATGTAATCAGGAGAACTGGTTGGTTTCCTGTGGTTGAAGCACCCCAGAATTATCTTAGCCCACACTCTGTAATGATCCTTCAGATCTTTAATCTTGCTGCTGGGCACCCCATGAGTGAAAATCCTTGCAGCTATCACACCTACATCAGCACATCTTTCAGCCATGTCCACACAACGGACGCCACCGCCACTGTAACCGATTAGCCTTGCAATGTGATCCTCAGTGATCACAATCTTCTTCCCCATAACAAAGGAGGTGACTAGATGTGTTGAAGCCTTGGCGTGAATCCAAAATTCCTTGACTAGCATTGGGAATGTTGGTCCAACCAACCTGTCAAAATACCTTTCCCACTTCTGAGCCCTAACTTCTTCAGTTAGGTCAAAACCGTTCTCCTTCAAGCTTCCAAAATCAATGATTAATTCAGAAAGCACTTCAAGATTCTTCACAGGAGTGAGGAGAGTTCTGAATGGCACTTGATATTGCTCAGATGATGCTTTCTTCTGAGGACCTGCAGAAGCACTGCTGGAGGTTGCCATGTTCACACTAAAAGGGTTTTGAGAATAAACTGAGGAAAATAGGTTTTGCAAGAGATGAACACAGAAATATGCAGAAGATGCTTGAGTATCAGTGAGAAAACGTAAAGAATGAGAATGAGAGATTAATGTGCTTAAATAGAGTTTTCAAAACTATTTTGAAAAGATAAATGTTTTTTTAAGAGAGAGAAAAATCATGATTTCATTTTAAAAGCATGATTACTTTTCATTAAATGCTTGCTGATTTTGGGGGATTTGAGAAAGATACTTAAAAACGGTTACCAGACATGTGTCTCAATGCACCCAATCAGCGCTTTGCCTTCTCAGAAGCGTGCACGCATTCTGCTTCAGAGATATGCTGATGATTGGATGACACTTGTTTGATGTAGTGATCAGCACGTCTGTCTTTGAGCTTAGACTCTCAGATCTTTAGACTTGCATCTGATACAATCTGCATGTTCTATCTTTCTGAAAGGAGATTGATCAGAAGTTCACAGTAAAACAATTACATTCTGAAGGTAAATATATGGAATTAAAACATTTTCACTCTGGACACACTTTCATGCTGAGATGTTTCAGAATGAAATTAAACCTATCTTCTGAAAGGGGTTTAGTAAAGATATCAGCCCATTGATGGTCTGTATCTATAAATTTTAAGTTCAAAATACCTTTCTGAATATAGTCCCTAATGAAGTGATGTTTTATTTCTATATGCTTAGCTCTAGAATGTAAAATGGGATTCTTACTTAAGCAAATAGCAGAAGTATTATCACAAAGTATAGGAATGTTACTCTCAAAAATCTGGAAGTCTTCAAGCTGACTTTTCATCCAGAGCATTTGTGTGCTACATCCTGCTGCTGCTATGTACTCAGCTTCTGCTGTTGATAGAGCAATTGTTGATTGCCTTTTGCTGGACCAAGAGATCAGATTTTCTCCCAGAAACTGGCAGCTTCCAGAAGTACTTTTACGTTCCACTCTGTCTCCAGCAAAATCAGCATCACAGTAGCCTACTAAGCTGTAATCACTAGATTTTCTATAAAACAAACCCAGATTAGTAGTACCTTTCAGATACTTGAAAATTCGCTTAACAGCTGTTAAGTGAGATTCTCTAGGATCTGATTGGAATCTAGCACAGATACAAACACTGAATAATATGTCAGGTCTTGAAGCAGTCAGATAGAGGAGAGAACCAATCATACCTCTGTAGACTTTCTGTTCTACATTTTTGCTTACCTCTTCTCTTTCCAGAATGCACGTGGGATGCATTGGAATCTTTGATGGCTTACATTCTGAGAGGTCAAATTTCTTCAGAAGATCTCTGATGTATTTGCTCTGATGAATGTAAGTTCCTTCTGGAGTTTGATTGATCTGAATTCCTAGAAAGAATTTCAGTTCCCCCATGAGGCTCATCTCAAATTCTGCCTGCATACACTTAGCAAATTTTATTCCAAGAGAAGGATTAGTAGAACCAAAAATAATATCATCAACATAAATTTGACAGACTAAGATGTCACTCTTAGCTGATTTACAGAATAGAGTAGTATCCACTTCCCCTCTGGTGAATTCATTTTCTAGCAGAAAGTTACTTAGCCTTTCATACCAAGCTCTGGGAGCTTGTTTCAGACCATACAGTGACTTCTTTAGTTTGAAAACATGTTCTGGATGTTTTGTATTTTCAAAACCTGGGGGTTGGTGTACATAAACTTCTTCTTCTATATAACCATTTAAGAATGCACTTTTGACATCCATCTGATACAGAGTGATGCCTCTATTAACAGCAAATGAAATTAAAAGTCTGATAGATTCTAACCTGGCGACTGGGGCAAAGGTTTCTGTATAGTCTATCCCCTCTTGCTGACTATAACCTTGTGCAACCAGTCGTGCCTTGTTTCTGATGACTTCACCTTGTTCATTTAGCTTGTTTCTGAACACCCATCTTGTTCCAATGACGTTGAATCCTTTTGGTCTGGGAACGAGATCCCATACGTCGTTTCTGGTGAATTGATTCAGCTCTTCTTGCATTGCCAAAATCCAGTCATTATCCAGAAGTGCTTCATCAATAGAAGAAGGTTCAATCAGAGACACAAGTCCCATAAGTGTTTCTTCAGAGTTTCTGAAGCTTGCTCTTGTTCCGATTGGATCTTCCTTTCTTCCTAGGATAGTCTCTTCTGGGTGATCCAAGCTGCTTCTGGGTAATCTCTTATGAGGTTGATCAGCAGCTGTTGTAGGATTGCTAGCAGTGCTCCTTTCAAACGTTGAAGGAATGTCTGTATTGAGAGCTTCTGATGACTTGTCTTCAGAACCTGCAAATTCAATTTCTATACCTGCAAAAACTTCATTCTGCTTTGACTTTTCAGAGTCAAGCTTATCATCAAAACGAACACTGGTTGATTCTTCCACAATCTGTGTTTCTGTATTGTATACTCTGTACCCTCTTGAGCGTTCAGAGTATCCTAACATAATACACTTCTGTGCTTTAGAGTCAAACTTGTTCAAATAATTCTTTGTATTTAATATAAAGCAAGTACATCCAAATGGATGAAAATATGAAATGTTGGGCTTTCTGTTCTTCCACAATTCATATGGAGTCTTTTCCAGAATAGGTCTTATTGAGATTCTATTCTGAATGTAGCACGCTGTGTTTATTGCCTCTGCCCAGAAGGTCTTAGCAAAGTTTGTCTCATTGATCATGGTTCTGGACATTTCTTGCAATGTTCTGTTCTTTCGTTCTACAACTCCATTTTGTTGGGGAGTTCTAGGACAAGAGAAATCATGCAGAATGCCTCTGTCATTAAAGAATGACTCAAAATCTTTGTTTTCAAATTCTCCACCATGATCACTTCTGACTTTAACGATTCTAAGATCCTTTTCATTCTGAACTTGGTTACAGAAGGTAACAAACACAGAGTGTGACTCGTCCTTGTGTCTTAAGAACTTTACCCATGTCCATCTGCTATAGTCATCTACGATTACTAACCCATACTTCTTACCACTGACTGAAGCAGTTTTAACTGGTCCAAATAAGTCAATGTGCAGAAGTTCTAATGGCTTAGAGGTAGGAACAACATTTTTGGATTTAAAAGAAGGTTTTGCAAATTTGCCTTTCTGACATGCTTCACACAGAGCATCTGAATTGAACTTCAAATTAGGAAGTCCTCTGACCAGATTGAGTTTGTTAATCTGAGATATTCTTCTCATACTAACATGCCCCAATCTTCTGTGCCAGATCCACTGCTCGTTGTTAACAGACAGAAGACATTTTACATTCTGACTCTTTAGTTCAGAAAGTTTGATTTTGTAAATGTTGTTTTTCCTCTTACCATTAAACAGGATAGTCCCATCTTTCTGACTAACAGCTTTACATGATTTTTGATTAAAGATTATATCATAACCGTTATCACTTAATTGACTTATGGATAACAGATTATGCATCAATCCATCTACTAGTAGAACATTATTAATAGAGGGAAGATTTCCATTACCTACAGTTCCAGAGCCAATTATCTTTCCCCTCTGATTGCCTCCAAAGCCAACGTGGCCTCCAGGCTTAAGTTCCAGGCTTTGGAACATATGCCTTCTTCCCGTCATGTGTCGTGAGCAGCCAGAGTCCAGGTACCATGACTGGTGTTTCTGACTCGCTGCTAAAGATATCTGCAACATGTATTATTTTATCCTTAGGTACCCAGATTTTCTTGGGTCCTGATTTGTTAGTTTTACCAAAACTCTGGTTGAATTTTGGTTTCACAGAGTGCTTACTGCTAGTGTATTTGATATCATGTGTGTGACCATATACAAAATGTGAATTCAGAGGAGTGTGTTTAATGGTTAAGTCCATGACATTCTTTGGTGTAGGAACCTTACCTTGGTATCCTATTCCTTTCCTGCCGTTTCTGCTAACTCCATAGATCATTGAAGCCATTCTGCTTCTATCTATGCTTTTAGCTAGGAACTTCTGGAAACTGTGATCATACTCCTTGATGATCTCATCAGCGTTGCTGGGAGTTTCAGAAATTGGTTCCTTCTGAGAGTTTTGTAAAGTGTTTTCTAATTTTGAAATCTTATTTCTCAGCTCAGAATTTTCCAATTTGAGACTCTCAGTCTTATTAGAGTCAGATTCAAGATTCCTTTTCAGGTCTCTGAATTTAGCTCTAATTTGCTGATAACGTTCCAGAATCTCATTAAGGCTTTCAGCAAGTTCAGCCTTTGTAAAGTTAACAGCAAAGTTAGGAAATACCTCTTCAGTGTCTGATTCTGAGTCTGATTCAGAAGCTTCACTATCTTCTGAAATGTTAGCCATGAGAGCTATGTTTGCCCTTTCATCATCTGATTCTGAGTCAGCTTCAGACGAGTCAGAGTCATCCCATGTAGCCATGAGACTTTTCTTCTTCTCTCTTCCAAACTTCTTTTTGGGCTTTCCCTCTGAAGCTTTGGGCAGTCACTCTTATAGTGTCCTTACTCATTGCACTCATAGCAGATGATGTCTTTGGTGTTTGGCTTTTTGCTACTGGAGGAGCCTTCAGATCTTCTGTATCCAGAGGAAGAATATGTCCTTCTATATCTGGAAGAAGACTCGTTCTGATCAGATCTTCTGGGATTCCTGAACTTCCTTTGTCTTTGCTTCCACAGTTGATTTACTCTTCTGGAGAGAAGGGAGAGTTCGTCTTCTTCTGATGAGGATCCATCAGATGTTTCTTCAACTGCCTGCAAAACTTTAGACTCAAATTTTCTGTTAGATTTTAATGCTAAAGGCTTACCTTGCTTCTGAGGCTCATCAGCTTCTAGCTCTATCTCATGACTTCTGAGGGAGCTGATAAGTTCCTCCAGAGTGATTTTGTTGAGATCTTTAGCTAGCTTCAGAGCTGTAACCATAGGTCTCCACTGCTTGGGTAAACTTCTGATGATTTTCTTGACATGGTCAGCAGTAGAGTATCCTTTGTCCAGAACTTTGAGACCAGCTACCAGAATCTGGAATCTAGAGAACATGGTTTCAATGGATTCAGATTCTTCCATTTTGAACGCCTCATACTTCTGAATGAGCGTCAGAGCTTTTGTTTCTTTGACCTGAACGTTGCCCTCATGCGTCATTCTGAGTGAGTCAAAAATATTCTTTGATGTGTCTCTGTTGGAGATCTTTTCATACTCAGTATAGGAGATGGCGCTGAGGAGGATGGTTCTGGCCTTGTGGTGATTCTTGAAGTCACGCTTTTGTTGATCAGACATTGTTTTTCTATCAATCTTCTGACCACTTGCATTCACAGGGTGCGTGTATCCATCTGTCACCATATCCCACAGATCAGCATCATGTGCCAGAAAGAAGCTTTCAATTCTGTCTTTCCAGTAATCAAAGTTTTCTCCATCAAAGACTGGAGGTTTGCCACTGAATCTGTCTCTGTCCTCATTGTTGTCATTGCTGATGTGAGAATTGTTTCCTGCCATTGTGTTTTTCTGACGCTGGATCTTGTACTGACATGGTTAAGTGTTTTAGCTCAGAACCAGGCGCTCTGATGCCAATTGAAGTGGTGAAAAACACAAGAAGGGGGGGTTGAATTATAAAACTGAAATCTGATGCAATGAACAAGATATTTTTATCCTGGTTCGTTTGATCTCAAACTACTCCAGTCCACCCGTCAAGGTGATTTCGCCTCTCTCCAACGAGGTCTTAATCCACTATATTCAACTGAATATTACAGACTGCTTTAACAACTGCTAAAGCCTTCTTGATCCAAACCACAACCCGGTTTGTTAAGGTAACACTTTCTTACAAAGAGATAAAACTAAGTGTGTGGATGTTCTCTACAAAACTGTATCACAACTGTGATGTATACACAAATTGAAGCTTAGAAACTAGATTGCTAAACAATGATAGAATATCAGAATGTGTGGTTTAGCAAAATTGAGAGAAAGAAGATTATGATTAGCTTTTGTGCGTGTAGAGATTTGGAGAGCATTAGCCATTTCAATCTTCAAAGTCTTGTTTATATAGCACTGAGATGATGAACGTTGGATGCAATATTCTTGATTCAATGCTAATAACAAACTTTCCTTATTGAGCAGATCTTGTCTGGAATGAGGCCGTTGGAATTAATTTGCTTTCAATGCACAGTACCGTTGCTTACTTAATGTAAGTTCTGGCTTGGCTCATTCTGACTCTGCTTCGCTGCTGATGAACTGTTGTGTTTCTTTATCAGAGTGTTGAGCGCAGTCTTGTTCATCAGGCTTCAGCATGTACGTGATTTGATCATCTGATTCTGACATTCTGATATGGCAACTTCTGATGCTGGTGTCTGAAATCAAGTTCTGATGCTGAATAGATGTGATCTTGCTTATATCAATCAGAGTATCTGCAAGTCAGAACATAATAATTTTAGGCAGCAGATAGTTCATACATGAAACTTATAAATACTATATCTTTTCACTTTGTTATCATCAAAACTTAAATATAGGGTAGTAGATTCAAACTTTGTTCTAACAAGATACTCATCATGATTATGAACATGTATATGCAAGCGAATTAGATTTAAAACATGTGAAACCAAAGAAACAAGTTTGACTTTAGAGGGTGCAAACCTTGAGGTGTAATTGACGATTTTGGAGGTTTTCTGACTTGAGGGCGATTAGAATAGCTTCAATCCACGCCCAGGAATAGATTGATGGCTTTAAATTGCATTGAATTGTCCTTTAAATCAAAATTCGTACCTCACTTTTTTTGCAAAAACCTCACTTTTGTTTGCTGACTTTCACGACCTCCAAAACTTCTTTCTTTGCCTTGGCTGTGTTATGTATATCTATTGGAGTGTATTAGGTCAACAAAAAACAACTAGTATCTTGAAATTTATAGAGATTTGATTTGGTTTTCATTTGGTATGATCTCCTTCCAAATTTGGCCTAATCATGCCATTCTTGTTCCAATTAGCTTTGATTCGATTTGATCTTGATATGGTAGCATAATTAGATTGTGATTATGTCCAGAAATCTAATCAAAACAAATCTTTGCTATTATTTACCATTTATTTGATTTAATTCAATTTTTAATAAATAAAAAATCCAAATAAAATAAATTATGAATAAAATAACATGTGAGTGAACATTTGGGTCGTGGACCATGTCATGAGTGAGGTGCAAGCATAAAAAGTTAGGCCCATTTGGCAAAAAATGTATTTTTGAGCACATTTGACTTTTGGCAATTTTGCAAAAAAGGTCAACTTTGACAATGCATATCTCTTCCAATTTTAAACCTAGAGAGGTGTCCTTGGACTTTTTAGAAATCTTAGGATGTCCCCTAAAAAACCCTTTGGGTATTATCTCAATTGGGTCTTCCATGTTCATGTAAGAAGCTTTGACCCAAAAAGTGTTTTTGTTGACTTTTCAAAAGGATCTATAATGTGGAAATCCATATCTTTTTGTGAGTGCTTATTTGGAAAAAAAATTATAAAGTATGAGGACGTTATGCTTGGCCCAAGTTTGGTTGACTTTTCCTAAGAAACCCTAATTTAGCAACTTTTGGGTTTTGATGAATTTGGGGCATTCCTTGAGTAATCATGATCAAACCTTGATCCAATGATGAAATTCACTTCAAAATCTTGATGTTGACCAAAAATCTTGAAGATTGACTATATGTGGGCCACAGTTGACTTTTGACCTAATACAGTCGAATCTCAAGAATCTGAGCAGTTGACTGAGCAAACTTCTTGTGCAAGGCTTGAAGTTTGACATGGAGGGTCTTGAGAACATATTAGAACCATGGAGAGCATCTGAAGTCTTTGGAGTTCACCCATCTTGATGAAAATGGAAACCCAAGTTTAAGATACATTGCCTTAGGAGAGAGTTTGTCTGGTTAACTCTTGGGTAACCTTGAGCAAATTGAGGATATATAGGAGTATGTTTTGAGCAAAATGAGAGGGAAAACTTTGGGGTACAACAACTACCCCTGTTAAATCTTCTTAAACCTGAGGATGTAGATTTGTTGTCTGCCTTTCGTAATCTGAAGGTGGAAGATGATTGAACACTAGAGTGCCTAGAAATTTGCACTCGTATGAAGTGAGTGTCAATCAGTGGTATCGGGACTGGGCTTACAGATGACATTTCGAATTTGATGAAGGATCGTCGGGGATGGGCTTAAAGATTCCATCTAGAGGGTGTTGATTTCCTGAGATATTCCTTTGATGAGAGTCCATGTTCCTGTCGTTGAGGAGGAATCCGTTGAGGAATGTTGGTATCTTTCTTGGGAGAAATAGAATTTTAGGAGCTTCAGTTGTCCATTACTCTACTGGGGAAATAACTCCTGCTTGCGGAAGCGGAAGTGAACTGTATATCTGGTCAGGGTACATGCTGCACCGCAACTTACTAGGGAAATGCAAAACCAATCGTGTTTGATCAGGTCCAGGTCTTACAGTGTTTTGAACAGTTGTCTAGAGATAAGAGAGAAGAAACCTGGATGGCAAGGTTATGAGAAGGAACCTGGATAATAGGGTTACTTCAAAATGAAAGCCTGGATAATAGGGCTGTGAGAAGGAACCTGGATATTAGGGTTACTTCGAAATGAAAGCCTGGATAGTAGGGTTATGAGAAGGAACTTGGATAGTAGGGTTACTTTGAAATGAAAGCCTGGATAGTAGGGTTGTGAGAAGGAACCTGGATAGTAGGGTTACTTCGAAATGAAATCCTGGATAGTAGGGTTGTGAGAAGGAGCCTAGATGGTAGGGTTACTATGAAATGAAAGCCTGGATAGTAGGGATGTGAGAAGGAACCTGGATAGTAGGGTTACTTCGAAATGAAAGCCTGGATAGTAGGGATGTGAGAAGGAACCTGGATAGTAGGGTTACTTCGAAATGAAAGCCTGGATAGTAGGGTTGTGAGAAGGAACCTAGATAGTATGGTTACTTAGAAATAAAAGCCTGGATAGTAGGGTTGTGAGAAGGAACCTAGATAGTAGGGTCACTTAGAAATGAAAGCCTGGATAGTAGGGCTGTGAGAAGGAACATGGATAGTAGGGTTACTTCGAAATGAAATCCTGGATAGTAGGGCTGTGAGAAGGAACCTGCATAGTAGGGTTACTTCGAAATGAACGCCTGGATAGTAGGGTTGTGAGAAGGAACCTGGATAGTAGGGTCACATCGAAATGAAAGCCTGGATAGTAGGGTTGTGAGAAGGAACCTTGATAGTAGGGTTACTTAGAAATGAAAGCCTGGATAGTAGGGTTACTTCGAAATGAAAGCCAGGATAGTAGGGTTACTACAAAATGAAAGCCTGGATAGTAGGGCTGTGAGAAGGAACCTGGATAGTAGGGTTACTTCGAAATGAAAACCTGGATAGTAGGGCTATGAGAAGGAACCTGGATAGTAGGTTTACTTCGAAATGAAAGCCTGGATAGTGGGGCTGTGAGAAGGATCCTGGATAGTAGGGTTACATCGAAATGAAAGCCTGGATAGTAGGGCTGTGAGAAGGAACCTGGATGGTAGGGTTACAACGAAATGAAAGCCTGGATAGTAGGGATGTGAGAAGGAACCTGGATAGTAGGGTTACTTCGAAATGAAAGCCTGGGTAGTAGGGCTGTGAGAAGGAACCTGGATAGTAGGGTTACTTCGAAATGAAAGCCGGGATAGTAGGGTTGTAAGAAGGAACATGAATGGTAGGGTTACTACGAAATGAAATCCTGGATAGTAGGGCTGTGAGAAGGAACCTGGATAGTAGGGTTACTTCGAAATGAAACCCTAGATAGTAGGGCTGTGAGAAGGAACTTGGATAGTTGGGTTACTTCGAAATGAAAGCCTGGATAGTAGGGCTGTGAGAAGGAACCTGGATGGTAGGGTTACTACGAAATGAAAGTCTGGATAATAGGGCTATGAGAATGAACCTAGATAGTAGGGTTACTTCGAAATGAAAGCCTGGATAGTAGGGTTGTGTGAAGGAACATGGATAGTGGGGTTACTTCGAAATGAAAGCCTGGATTAGTTGACCTATTTAGTTTCAAGAATTGAGTTTCTGTTAGTCATCTGTAGATGTGACTTACATAACTACTGGATTTGTTGAAGTTAAACGTCTTTTCCTGAAAAGACATCAGGGTTAGTTATATGCGATGCATGAAATGCAGGGTTAGATGATGTTCTCAACATAAATGAGATTATGCTGTATATGATATGTATTCGTATGTCATGATGTATGTTCACGAAATGATGTCGGGGTATGCCCGCGTCTGGGAAACTAAATCCCTGACGATTGCTGGAGATTTGTAAATACTCTGTCGGGAAGAGATGCTGCTTGAGAATAAACTCTGCAGGGAACAAACTTAGGAAGTGAATTCTTGTAGTTGAAGTGATGAACTTTGTCAGGAATTGAGCCTCTGTGTCCAGAGAAATAATCTCTACCTGGGGGATGAATTTTACTAACTCGCCCGCGATTATGAACTTCAGTTGGGGTGGTTACGTCTTGTTTCAGGAAAGCTAACATCAATGTTTTTGAATACTTTTACTTTATGGGGAGTGTATGTACCCGTGACTGTGTTCCAAAGCTGACTATATCTCGATACTTGATGGGCAGAGTAACCGCCGGGTTTGGCACTTCTTATTTTTTCCCTGTTTCTGGAATTACGAGTAGTTGTCTTTTATTTCTTATGTAAATATTTAGGAGCAACAATCATTTTCAAATGCATATATCAAAAATAAGTCATTGGACGTTCTTGCAAAACAAAACAGAAAAAGAAAAACAGATCGAAGCCTCTTGTGAAAATGATTTGTATTAATATTTTAAATTGGCCTGTAATAGGCGTTTTTTTACAAGGAGGCTGACGTTCTAGTAAGAGAACGCTGTCGAAAGATAGAAATTATACAATTTGTGTAAAAGAAAGAAAAAACAACTATGTGAACAACCCCATTGGGTTCCAACTCTGCTATTGCCTTTATATCTTCAAGTGTCTCATCACTTTGCTTCTTGGCCGAAAGTTGATCAGATTGATTGGCGCCGTCCAAGCTTGATAGCCGATACTGAAGTCTGGTCGCAAGATGATCCAATGAGACATAGTGGTACGCTTTATATCCCTAACTTTTCCCTGGACCTCCCTTTCGGGTTTTTGGTCCACCGAGATACCCTTTTATTGCCCAAGCCGCCCTTTCGGGTTTTCGACTTGCCGGGTGTACAAATGTTTTTTCATTTTCCTGGGAAGCCCTTATTTTTGCCTAGGTCAGTAAACCTAGCGGGTCTTTTAATTAGGCGTAGTATATTTTCACTATGTCTGCATTGACGGGGTAAGGAAGGTCGTCACCATCCTTGGTGGTTAAAATCATAGCTCATCCCGAGAAAATGTTCTTAACCACAAATGGCCCTTCGTACGTAGGGGTCCATTTCCCCCTGGGATCACCTTGCGGCAGTATGATGTGTTTGATCACTAGATCCCCGACTTGATATTCTTGACACCAAACTTTCTTGTTAAAATCCTTGATCATTCGCTTTTGATACGTCTAACCATGGCAGATAGCAGTAAGTCTCTTTTCATTGATTAGATTTAACTGATCAACTCGGGTTCGGATCCAATCATCCTCGTTCAACCATGCATCCTTCATAATCCTGAGAGAAGGTATCTGGATTTGATGGGTAGGATTGCCTCCATGCCATATACCAGAGAGTAGGGTGTTACCCCTGTCGACGTCCGGCCTGAGGTATGGTACCCATGAAGAGCAAATGGTAACATCTCATGCCAGTCTTTATATGTCACCGTCATCTTCTGTACAATCTTCTTGATGTTCTTGTTAGCTGCTTCAACAGTGCCATTCATCTTCGGCCGGTAGGGAGAAGAATTATGATGTTATATCTTGAATTGTTTAGAGAGCTCGGTGATCATTATGTTGTTGAGATTCATACCATTGTCAATAATAATTCTCTTTGGCACACCATATCGACATATCATATTGTATCGGATAAACCGCGCCACGATGTTCTTGGTTACTGTAGCAAAAGAGGCTGCCTCAACACACTTCGTGAAGTAATCAATGGCTACTAGAATGAAGCGATATCCATTAGAAGCGGTAGGCCTGATTTCTCCGATCATGTCGATGCCCCACATTGCAAAGGGCCACGGAGCTGTCAAGACGTTTAAGGGGACCGGAGGCACATGCACCTTATCAACGTAGATTTGGCACTTGTGACAAGTTCGAGAGTGCTGATAACAATCGGCTTCCATAGTGGACCAGTTGTATCCTTCCCGTAGGATTTTCTTAGCCATGGTATGTCCACTAGAATGGGTTCCAAAGGTGCCTTCATGTAGATCTATCATGATCATCTCTGCTTCACTCTTGTCTACACACCATAGTAGTGTGAAGTCATGGTTGCATTTATAGAGGATTCCATTACTGAGGAAGAACTTTGCAGCGAACCTTCTCAGAAACTTCTTATCGTTGACAGATGCACCTTCGGGATACTCTTGAGCCTCGAGATACCTTTTGACTTCGTGAAACCAGGGTTTTTCTGCCACTTCTTCGGTATCGATTTCACAGTAGTGTGCTGGTTCATCCATCCTCTCAATGGTGATTTGGGGAGCTTCATTGTCCCACCTAACCTTGAACATAGAAGACATGGTAGCTAGCGGGTCCGCTAACTTTTTCTCCTCTCGTGGGAAATGTTCAAAGGTTACCTCCTCAAAGTGTGGGAGCAATGTCAGTACATACTCTATGTAAGGAATGAGATTTGGGTGCTTCGTCTCCCACTCGCCTTTGATCTAACTTATCACCAAAGCGGAATCCCCGAATACACTCAATAACTTGATCCTTAGGTCGATAGCAGCTCGAAGACCCATAATACATGCTTCATACTCCGCCATGTTGTTGGTGCAGTTAAAACATAATCGGACAGTGAACGGAGTATGACAGCCCTCGGGAGATATGATTACAGCGCCAATGATGTTACCCACTGTGTTTGAGGCTCCACCAAAATACATAGACCACCGGGATCCCTCCTCAGGTCCTTCATTTGGTCCAGGTTCTTCGTAGTCAGTCACCAACATAAAATTCTCATCCGGGAACTCGAAATTCATCGACTGGTAATCATCTGCGGCCCGATGAGCCAAATGATCAGCCAATACACTCCCCTTTATTGCTTTTTGGGTTGTATATTGTATGTCGTACTCAGTTAAGATCATTTTCCACCTTGCTATCCTAATGGAGAGAGCGGGCTACTCAAAAATGTACTTGATCGGATCCATCTTCGATATCAACAAGGTAGTGTGAGTCAGCATATACTTCCTTAGTCGGCGAGCATCCCATGCCAAAGCGCAACAAGTTTTCTCGAGCAATGAGTATCGTGTCTCACAGTCGGTAAACTTTTTGCTAAGGTAGTATATTGCATTCTCTTTTCGACCAGACTCGTCATGCTGCCTCAGCACACACCCCATTGAATTCTCTAGCACTGTCAAGTATAATATCAAAGGTCTTCCTTCAACTGGAGGCATCATAAATGGTGGTTATTGAAGGTATTCCTTGATTCTTTCGAAAGCGGTATGGCATTCATCGTTCCACTTTACCACTTGATCTTTCCTCAGAAGCTTGAAGATTGGCTCACAAGTAGCAGTCAGATGTGAAATAAACCTGGCGGTATAATTCAGGCGTCCCAAGAAACCTCTAACTTCCTTCTCTGTACGGGGAGATGGCATTTCTTGTATCGCCTTTACCTTTGCAGGATCTACTTGGATGCCTTTGTCGCTGACAATGAAACCCAGAAGCTTACCATACCTTACCCCGAAGGTGCACTTGTTCGGATTCAACCTCAGCTTATATATGTTCAACCTGTCGAACAACTTTTGGAGATGATCAAGGTGCTCTTCCTCAGTCTGAGACCTGGCTATCATGTCATCAACATAAAATTCGATCTCGTGGTGAATCATATCATGGAATAAAGCGACCATGGCGCGCTGATAAGTTGCCCCAACATTCTTCAACCCAAAAGGCATCACCTTGTAGCAGAAAGTGCCCCACTGCGTGACGAAGGTTGTCTTCCCCATGTCTTCAGGAGCCATCTTGATCTGGTTGTAGCCAGAGAAACCATCCATGAAGGAGAAGATTTTGTGTTGCGTGGTGTTTTCAACCAGAACGTCAATGAGAGGAAGTGGAAAATCATCCTTGGGGCTTGCCCTGTTCAGATTTCTGTAATCCACACACATACGTACCTTACCATCCTACTTAGGTACCAGAACAACGTTAGCAACCCACTGTGGATACGAGGTGACAACTAAGAATCCTGTGTCGAACTGTTTCAAGACCTCTGCCTTGATCTTCTCTGACATTTCAGGGTGCATACGATGAACCTTCTGTTTAATCAGAGGACAATCTTCTTTAGTCGACAACCGATGCACCACAATATCAGTGTCCAAACCAGGCATGTCTTCATAGGACCAGGCGAAGATCTCAACATATTCGTGCAACATCTGTATCAACCTCTGTTTGATGCTAAGCTCCGGATTTGCACCTATTTTAACCATTTTTCTATCTTCCTCAGTACCCAAGTTCACTGTATCAACCGACTCTTCATGAGGCTGTATGGCCCTTTCTTCATGCTGTAATAGTCTAGCAAGTTCTCTAGGCACCTCACAATCATCCTCACCTTCATCCTCGGCTTGGTTGATCGGATTTTTAAAGTCATAACTGGTAATAGTAGAGCTGTTATCGATGGGATCCAGAGTGGATATGGATCTGCAGTATGATACGTGAGTGTGTGTAAGAGAATAGCTGTTTTGATAAAGTGAATACAGAAAAGAAAATAAAAAATAGAGAGCGCAAAATTTGTATGCAAGAAACGTCCAATGCTTTATTAATGATATATGAAATGACAAATAATAGCCCTCACAAGCAAAGCCAATGTGCCTCGGGCAAGGCACAAGGCCGTAAAGTTTCAAATTGTTTATTACAAATCTCAAAACAAGTAAGACAATTATTGTGGAATAAAAGAAACAGGTATAAAGTCCCTAGCCGTCCAGTTACTCAGTCCACCGTTGGTAGTTGGGTAGATCCAGCTATCAATGTTTGAGTCGTCCTCGTTGTCTTCAATGGCATTAATTCCCCGATTACTGATGTGTAGGGGAGGTCTTCCAGCCCGAGCACGTCGAACAACCCTTTGAGCCCTTGTAGTAAAGCCCAAACCAAATTTGTCAGTTTTGTGAGTGAAATCAGGGAGCTGACCCCAATTGGCACACCCACCTTCTTCAACCACGACCTTGGCGTCCTTGAGGGAAGCCATCTTTAGAGGAGGTTTGTTGCTGGTAGTAGTTTCAGTCGATGCCAAGATCTGAGGGACCTCTTCGAAGTTCTGACAAGGAGTTTCTATGAATTCCCCGTCCATCTCTACGTACCGGAATGAATTGAGGTGACTCACCATATACTCCTCTTCACCCTGCACTGTGATAATCTTCCCTTTTACCGGATACTTGAGCATTTGGTGTAGTGTGAAAGTAACTGCCCCAGCCTCATGGATCCAAGGACGACCCAACAAACAAGAATAAGACGGCCTGATGTCTATCACATAGAAGGTGGACCCAAAAGTCTGAGAACCCACTTTGACAGGGATGTCCACCTCCCCGTGCACCATTCTCTTCGACCCGTCAAAAACCCTTACCATAATGTTACTAGGCTTTAGAGTCAAACCCTCGCAATCCAACCGGTCCAACGCCTTCTTCGGCAGAAAATTTAGTGAAGACCCAGTATCCACCAGCACATGAGCCATAGTGGTTCCCCTGCACTCAATCGAGTCATGAAGAGCGTCATTATGCTTCCTTCCCTTCAGTGTCAAGTCTCCATCTGAAAAACCCAGCCCATTATCAGCAATCAGGATGGCCATGCAATCTTTGAACTGATCAGCTGAAGTTTCCTGTGGCATATGCACGGTCTTGAGGAATGCAATCAAAGCCTTCGCATAGGTTTCGGAATACAACAACAGAGATAACATGGATATCTTTTAGGGGGTCTTCCCCAGCTGATCGACCACATTGTAGTCGCTCTTCTTAATTATTTTCAATATTTCCTCTATCTCTTGCTTAGAGGCCTCCACCATAATTTTTCTAGGCGCCTCCGTTCAAGAAGGCTCACCTATAACTTCTTTGCTGCGGGTATCAGACAATTCGCCGATAGGGGTAATAATTGGAGTAAGAACGAGAGCAGTAGTTGATGTACTAGCAAGAACAACAGATGGAATGACAATAGGCCTGTTGACAGTCTTAGGGGAAATCTCGGGAGAGAAGACCCTTCCACTTCGGGTAACCTTGTTGGTTCCAACAATGTTACCAATATCAGGATCAGCCTCTTCATTTTTCAAATCTTTTTTGATGCCATGATAGTACACACCGGCACCATAAAGCCAGGGGACAGCTTTGTCTGAGACGTACAGGACAAGACCAGGAACAATGATTATTAGTGGAGTGATTCTTGGAGCAGATGTAATCCTAACAGGTCTTCTCGAGGAGACCTTGGAAGGATTGGCGGAAATTGTTATAATAGCAATGTCTTCAGATGGAACAACGGGAACCAATGTTTTCTCGAACAAAATTTATTTGCTATCCATCAGGCATTAAACACCTTACTTCAGCAAATGGCAACCAGAAGGAAAAAATGATCACATGTGGTAACCTTCACCACAACCCGGAAATAAACCGGCCAACAGAAAATTCTTCTTTACAGTCATGAGAGGAGTAGAAACTTCATCCACCAAGGTCACAAACAAGTCGGTATCAACAACATTAATTCCACGACCGTGCTTAGGCATGGGAGCAGTTATGACATTGGGCTTCTCCGGAGCATCGAACTCAATTTCCTTGGCTTCAATCAGATCTTGTACCTTATTTCTTAGAGCTCGCAGTCATTGGTATCATAGCCAGGACTCTCAAAATGATAGGCACACCGAGAATTTGGATTATATCGGGGAGATGTGGTATTTGGATTCTTAGGAGCCTCTTTCAAGGTTTCCACGTTGGATCTCAGCAGATGAGGTAGCACTTCAGCCAATGTATTATTGATTCGGGTAAATTGTTGTTATGCTCTTTCCACCCTTTGTTGATTGTTGCGATGTGGAGCAACTGCAGGCCGGGGTATCATTACGACACTTACTGTCTGATGATGTTCAGCCCTGCTTTGGCCCCTCGGGCTATAGATTGCATTGGCTTCCTTCTTACCAGCAAAAGGCTTCTTTATTGAGCTCGAAGAGGCATCTTTCTGTATCTTTCCACTCCGAATCCTAGCTTCTACTCTTTCTCCAGTTAGAATCAGCTCGGTGAAACCAGCTGACGAGTTGCCGATCAAATGATTAAAGAATGGACCATATAGCATCCCCAGAAACATATCAACCAACTCCCTCAGACAACGGGGGTTGAACTCTTCCAGCCAAGTCTCTCCATTTCTGTGCATAGTCCTTAAAGCCTTCACTTGTACCCATGGACATACTCTGGATTTGAGTATGAGTAGGAGAAAGGTCGGCGTTGTATTGATACTGCTTATAGAAAGCAGCAGCCAGATCATCCCAATTTTGGACATTGGCTCCCTCCAGCTGGTAGAAACATTCAAGCTGAGTCCCTGATAAACTATCTTGGAAGAATGGAACCCATAAATTTCTATCAACGGTGTGGGGCTGACTATTTCTGACATAAGAGCGGAGATTGAGTTTTGGGCAAGACACCCCATCATACATTGCAAAAATTGGAGCTTTGAACTTCTGCGAGATGACCACTCCAGAAACCAATCCCAATTCTTCGAAATTCAGCCCACGTATCCTCTGAACTTCCATGGCACTCAAACGATCTTCCAACTGCTTGTATTTATCCTCAGTAGAAAGATACTGCTCATCACTGTAGTCGGTATCATTGTCAGAAACTGTAGGACTGGGATCCTTCTCCCTTGTCTTTTCTTCTTGATTCTCCCCTTCCTTGGATGAAGAGGTCAGATCGACTTGTCGCTTTAACCGCTCTCCAAACCTTCTACCTATATTCATAATACCGGTAACCTTCTTCTTTTTCTTTTTCTCTTTCAGGATGAGGGCTTTCCGATCCTCCTGCCCTTTTGCAAGATTTATGAACATTTGTTGGAACTGGGTGTTTTGTGCCTGAAGATCCTTAATGCTTTGTTTGAAAGACATTTCTGCTGAAATAAACAGCGAAGAAGATGAGAACCCTGTAATGGTACATGTACATGCAATGCTATGAATGGGATGCATATGCAATGATTTCGAAGACTTTGGGAAATTTAAATTTGCGAACTAAAATAAAACAAAGATTTTATTAGCTGAATTCAAAGTTCAAATGCCTTTTAGGTGTTACAATTAAAAAAAATCTAAGACTAGAAAATAAATTAAAATTCCCATGGATGCTTGCTCTTCGTGCCGAGATAAGCATTGAGTCCTTTTTCCTCATGGAGCTGCTTTGTGAGCTCTAAAACCTTCCTCTCCTGAGCATAGAACCGATCCCTGTAAGTATCCCTCTCCTTCTTCAACTGAATCCAAGACCTCTGTAATTCTCCAAGATCAGTGGGCATATAAGGATAGAGAACAGTGTAAGGAATACCTCCTTCGGTAGTGGGTTCCACAATCATTGGTAAAACAGCCACATAGGGCATCATAAGCTTTTGGGCGTGAACTCGTACCCATTGGAGGTAAGGTTCCATAGGAATGGAAGCCCTTGGCCCCAAAGCCCTGGCGCCAGATCGGTTTACCATGCCCTAAGCTTGTATGAACCTCTGGTGATACTCGTGAACATCATCCTCATAGTTGAATACAATGCCTTCAATAAGTAATTCATGGGGACCATCTCTTAGAGCGTAACCAAATTGTCGCAGAGCTAAACAGGGATTGTAAGTTATACCCCCTTTGATGCCAAGTAGTGGGACATTAGGGTACTCCCCGCAGCGGTCGATAATAGCAATGTTTTCCATAGTTCGGGAACACTAGAGAATATCCATGTGAGCGAGTGACATTATCATTTGTGACTAACCCAAACCTTCTTCGTTCTTCAGTATGGACTTAGGGAGGTGAGAAATAAACCACCTCGACAACAATGGCATGTAACACATAAGAACCCCTCTTCTCTTCATGGTACGAGTATTGAGAGTGTGCAAAATATCTTCGAGCAAGGTAGGAACAGAGTTGCGAGAGAGGAAGATCTTGATAGCATTCACATCTATGAATGATTCTTGATTAGGGAATAGAACTAACCCATAGATTATAAGAGCCAAGACCTCCTCAAAAGCCTGAAAATCCATATCATCCCAAAACAGTCGGACCTTGTCTATTAGAAACTTGGCTAGATAACCGTTGACCCCGCTTCTTGTTTCCCAATTGGATACCACATCAGCCCATTTCAGATGCAAAGCTGAGGCAATGACTTCTGGATTAGGAACTTCTTCCAGACCTGTGAAGGGCAACTGTTCAAGAATGGGTATATCCAACAGCTGAGAGAATTCTTCCATGGTAGGAACTAACTGATAGTCTGGAAAGGTGAAGCAGTGGTGCTTGGGATCAAAGAACTGAAAGAGCACACTCATCATCTTTTCATCAAAGTTTGAAGAAACCAGGTTGAGAAGTCGATCATGTCTCTTAGTGAACGCAGAAGTTTCAGAAACCTTTGATACTAGCTTTTTGAGTTGGGAAGGTATCTTCACAAAGCTGATTTGGATAGTGTTTCTACAAATGGAAGCCATGATCTGCAAAACAGAACAAAGATAAATTCCATTGGTCTTTGAAGTGGTTAGTGCAATAAGAATGGATGCTATGTTATGATGCATGATGTCATGATAAACCACAAGTATAGCAAACACAGACAAATCAAACCAAGTTCTTAGGTTTAAGGCCTGCATGAGGTTAAAGGTCATACCCTCTTGAAGTTTAGTTGGTTTCAAACCTGTCTTAAAAAGTAACCGGGTTCTAAGGGATCTCAATATCACTGACCATCCTTTATCGGGAATTATCTCAGCTCAAGCAATCTTTTCTTACGGCCAAAATATCCCGAAAGTCTGATCTCAATGAATATAGCATCGAGTATCAACCAATCCTTAGCTCTATACCGAGGCCGGCTATCTCACTACTTTCTAATGGCCATGTTTGTTCAACTAAGGTTCTAAGGTCCGTTAGTGCTTCACGACACCACGTGGCGGCCATGTATTCTCCTTATTTCCCCACGAAGGATACCGATACCAACCAAAGTTCCACACCAATACAACCATCACTTAAACCATATCGGTCTATGTCGTACAATCTCCACGATCTATTTCTGTTTACCTAATAAGTTCCCCTAGAGTCGGGTGTAGGATCTACAATAACCCAAGCAAAACCCTTTTAAGAATAAAGCAAACAAACAAGAAAGCAATTTTAACATGACCTAGATCCTAAGGTATACCCTACTTTATTTTAAATCCCCAGCAGAGTCGCCAGTTCTGTGATACGGTGGCAGAACTGACTGTTATACAAGTTTGTGTTTTGCGTTTTATGTTTTCAAAATGTCGCGGTAAGCAAGAGCCGCCACCGACTTTTATTTCATCCAACAAAGGAAAAGGAAAAGGAAAAAGAATAGAAAAAAACTTTTTCGAGAATATTTCTGAGTACGGGGGGTAGATTATAGAAAGGGAAGGTGTTAGCACCCTTTCCATCCATGGTTTTCCATGGGCTCTTAGGTACTTGCTCATTTTTAAAATTTCTTGTGTGTGCTTGTTTTAAAAAAGTTTTACTTTGTTATAACCCTTGTATAAGTCCTCAAGGATGTGACGAAGTTGTTTTTTGAAAAAAAATTTGAAAGGTGTTTGTGTGAAATTTGTTTGTTTGAGCAAGTACTTAAGAGTTAATCTACCTACTCGAAAAAGTTTGTTCATTTTCCTTTGGACAACGCTATCCCATTATTAAGGAATGGGTAGCCCTGTCGTTGGAGTTTTAAGGGACGTTCGAAGGGACATATACGGTCACAAAAGCAATGTTAGGAGGTGTTAGTAATCATCCTAAAGCCTTAAAGATTTGTTTCCGAGGCAACATCCGAATGGGTCATTTGAGATCTTTCGAGGCTAGAGGACGGCCATTAACAAACCCTATACTTCATGACCGCATAACCGAAGGCAACCGAAGTGGAGTAAACCCTAGGAGTGAGCATGTGCGAGTGAACTTTTTCAGTTAATTTGTCTTTGCACATTTAGGTTATCTACCGTTTTAATTTCAAGCATTCTTCCCATACAATCCTATTAATGTACATCTAACAGTTAATAATTGCGGAAATTTAAAGTGCAGAAATAGAAATCCTAACTATTACATGGCTTTCGCAGATACATAATTATTTAACTGAAAATAAAATACGGAAATTTAAAACCTAATTAAGTCTATTACAACCTCGAAACAATTACATAAATAATAATCAAGAAGGTAACTAAAACGCGCGCGACGGATTAAATGCGAAGACGATTGGAAAAACCTAAAAAATCGAATTCTAGAAAAAAAATATTTAAGTTATTTTTTGAAGCAAAATTAATTATTTACAAAACCCTAATTTCTAATTGATTTTAATTATGAAAAGGAGTTAAATTAACCTAATTTGAATTTAATTAATTAATTAAAGAAAATAACTATTTTATTAAAAAAATGATTTTTGGGTGTTTTTTATGATTTTATTAGTTTTTTGTAGTTAATTAAAAAAGGAATTAATTTGTGAAAAGAAATAATTAATCAAACAAAATAAATAAAAGAAATAAAAAAATTAAATTGGGCATGTTTGCTGAAGAAATCAGGGGGGGTGTGGCTGAATTGTTAGGCCCAAATCCCTTGGCCCATCTTCCTGCCACTAGATCCAGTATGGTTCTTATCTGAGGGTCCATCCTGGAGAACCTGAGTGTTAGGCGTTGGATCTGGGATGCTGACGATCCAATGGTGTGGATCTTATGGTGCACGAAGGGCACTTTGATGCGTGGAGTACAAAATCCTGCAAGAAAGCCTTAGAAAAATGGAAAATGAAAGAGGCAGGTATCGAACCCCTGCCCTTGCACACTGTAGCACCTTAACCTCCATCACTCTTGCCACTGGACCAATCTATTCAATCGTTAATATAATAAAACAAAAATAATATGATAGTAAATCAGGCATATGCCCAGCTGTCACGCGCGCGCCCTAAGTGGGTCCCTGGGAATTTGAATGAGCCAATCAGCAAGCTTCTTTCAGCCACGCCAGTGTCTTCTTCATTGATCCGTTGTTTTTGACATAATACTTTTACCTACAGTCATATTCATCACTATATGCTATAGCGACGGCATTTTCTTGTACCTACAAACCTACAAATCTTTAAAATGCAATTCAAGAAAAATAAATTCCATTCAAGGGCATAGATCAATTGTATTTCCTCCCCTGAACATGAAGAGGCCCTTGATTTGGCCCAATTTTGCCTCTAGCTAGGGTTCCCCAATTTGGAGCTTACGAACCCTAACTATGGCAAGTGACCATTCTTGCATCGAAACTCAAATCCAGGCTATCAAGAATATTCTCAGCATGATCATGAACATGTCTATGCAAGCGAATTTGATTTAAAACATGTAAAACCAAAGAAACAAGTTTGAGTTCAGAGGGTGCAAACCTTAAGGCGTAACTGACGATTCTGGAGGTTTTCTGACTTGAGGGCGATTAGAATAGCTTTAATCCACGCCAAGGAATAGATTGCTGGCTTTAAATTTCCTTGAATCATCCTCTAAATCAGAATTCGGACCTCACTTTTATGCAAAAAAACTCACTTTTGTTTGCTGACTTTCACGGCCTCCAAAACTTATTTCTTTGCCTTGGCTGCGTTATGTATATGTACTGGAGTGTATTAGGTTAACAAAAAACAACTTGTATCTTGAAATTTATGGAGATTTGATTTGGTTTTCATATGGTGTGATCTCCTTCCAAATTTGGCCTAATCATGCCATTCATGTGCCAATTAGCTTTGATTCGATTTGATCTTAATATGCTAGCATAATTAGATTGTGATTATGTCCAGAAATCCAATCAAAACAAATCTTTGCTATTATTTACCATTTATTTGATTTAATTCAATTTTTAATAAATAAAAAATCAAAATAAAATAAATAGTGAAGAAAATAACATGTGAGTGAACATTTGGGTCGTGGAGCATGTCATGAGTGAGGTGCAAGCATAAAAAGTTAGGCCCATTTGGAAAAAAATGCATTTTTGAGCACATTTGACTTTTGGCAATTTTGCAAAAAAGGTCAACTTTGATAAGGAATATCTCTTCAAATTTTAACCCTAGAGAGGTGTTCTTGGACTTTTTAGAAAGCTTAGGATATCCCCTAAACAACCCTTTTGGTCTGATCTCAATTGGGTCTTCCATGTTCATGTAAGAAGCTTTGACCCAAAAAGTGTTTTTGTTTACTTTTCAAAAGGACCTATAATGTGGGAATCCATATCTTTTTGTGAGTGCATATTTTGAACTTGAGGGATGAATATGAATTGTGGGGAATTTCATTCTCTTCGAAATGAGTCTTGGATGGAAAATTTCTGATAAAGTATGACGAAGTTATGCTTCGTCAAAGTTTGGTTGACTTTTCTTGAGAAACCCTAATTTAGCAACTTTTGGGTTTTGATGAATTTGGGGCATTCCTTGAGGAATCATGATCAACCCTTGATTCAATGATGAAATTCACTTCAAAATGTTCATGTTGACCAAAATTTTAAACTTTGACTGTATGTGGGTCACAATTGACTTTTGACCTAATACAGTCGATTCTCAAGCACCTGAGCAAACTTCTTGTGCAAGGCTTGAAATTTGACATGGAGGGTCTTGAGAACATATTAGAATCATATAGAGCATATGAAGTCTTTGGAGTTCACCCATCTTGATGAAAATGGAAACCCTAGTTTAAGATACATTGCCTTAGGAGAGAGTTTGTCTGGTCAACTCTTGGGTAACCTTGAGCAAATTGAGGATCTCTAGGAATATCTTTTGAGAAAAATGAGAGGGCAAATTTTGGGGTACAACAGTTATTATCAAAACTCTTATGAGGTTTGTATAATCAAACTATGTTCTAACAATCTCCCCCTTTTTTATGATAACAAAAACAAGGATTTTTCAATAAAAATTACAGAACAAAAGCTTAAGAGAGTCTCCCCCTGAGTTGAGTACTCAGATAGAGATGAGATTCTTCCCTAAATTTCCTTCTTATCAGAGTTCTTGATGCATCTCCTTCTGCCTTTATCAGATTTTGTTCCTGTTTAAGCTTTCAAAAAACAAATAAGAAGTTAAGATATTCAGAATGTTTGAGACTTAGTCCCGATAAACTGTTATTGAAAATATCTTACGTTCTCCCCCTTTTTCTCAGGTATCAAAAAGCAATATAATCATAAATTATCAGAGTAAAAAATGATGATTTGTATTAAAAATACACTGCAATGACATCTTTCAGAAACAAAGAACATAAGATGAAAAATACATAAAACAAGTTAAAGAAAATCTAAGATGGAGGGGGAAGTCGTGCGAACAACGCTTCCAGCAAGTTCTTAATCTGAGTGCTTGATTCTTCTTGCTTTACCAGTATATCCTTGATTTCTTTGGTAGTGTCTTCTTGTTTATCCAATATATCCCTTATTTATTTGTTTATGTCTTCTTGCTTATCCAACCTTGCATGGATTAAAGCATTCTTCTTCTTCAGCTCTTCCAAAGTTTACATGAACAGAGATGTAACTGGTGTTTCCTCAAAGGTTGCAAGTCGTTCAGAACACTATGAAGTATCTTCTGATTCAAATACTTCTTCTGTTGCAATTTCCTTTTCTGGAGCAGCAGTCAGAGGGTGACTATTAGAACCTGGTTCAGTGGCTTCTGAAGGTTGGTGCTCTTTCCAGGGAGCATTTTCCAGCAGAAGAACTTCTTTCTTATCCCAGTGACTCAAAACTTGGTCTTTGAAGGCTCTCAGCTGATCACTGAAGGTCTGCTGAACCATCTCATAACTCAATTCTTTCAGCCTCTAGGATTTAGAAGCAGCAGGATTAGAATTCTTTTGACTTGCTTGCTTCAAAGAAGTAACCCATTTCTGTCTTTCTGTTTAAAAAATCAAAAAGTTCTTACCAACATCTGTTTTGGTTAAGGTTGGTTTGGGTTTGGGAATGGCAATTTTATTTGTGGTTGAAGCTAGATGGTCCAACACTTCTAGATCAATGACAGTTCTGAGATAATCAGTTGGACGGTTAACTGGTGAGGGAGTAGGAGAATCAGAAATCAGGATTGGTGAGTGAGGAGTGTTTGGTGGTGTGGAATCATATAGTGAGGGTATTTATGGAATATCAAGAATGGAGACAGGTAGACGAACCATAAGAGGTTCTGTTATTCCAAGAATTGGGGTAGTCGTATCAGAGTCTGTAAAAGAGTCTTCTGATTGGTTTGCAGTAGCATGTTGATTTTCTAGTTCAGGTGTTTTAGAATTTGGATTTTTAGTTTGAGGAGTGAGAGGGTTTTCATTTTCTGGTTGAGGAGAGTTGGGATTTGGATGTTCTGGTTGTGGAGAATGAAGGTGTGGATTTTCTGGTTGTTGGGAGTGGAGGTTTGATTTTCTGGTTGTTGGGAGTGGAGACTTGGATTTTCTGGGATTGGTGATTGAAAGCCTTGGTCAAAAAGTTCAATATCAGATAGAACTCTTGCAAGTTCTGATTGATTTTGTTTTGGATTTGGATTAGGGGAGTGAGGTTCATTTAGGAAACTGCCAAGAGTTACAGAGGGATCAAACTCTATGTCAAAATCTGCAAATGTTTGTGGTGAGGGATTTTCTGTTGGTTGAGGGGGAACTGTTTCAGATGTTGGAAAGACTATAGATTCTACAACAGAAACAAAATATGTGTTACCTTTCTTTTTCTGCAGCTTTGGGTGTCCTTTGAGAGGATCCTTCTCCTGCTGCCTTCCTCTTTCTGGATTTCTTCAGCACAACATCTGGAGTTGGCTTGTGCAAGTCACGAATGTTGAGTTCTGGAATAGTTCCATCTTCCTTGCAAGCTTCAAGGTCTCTGACCATAATCTCTGGAGAAGCATCTATCTCAGAAAATAGTGGAAAATCCTTCAGAGGGATTCTCCTAGACGTGATGACTTCATGAGAAGCAATTGCTGGTTCCTTCTTAATATTTTTAATAATCTTCATTTTCTTCATATTCTTGACATTTAGTGGTTTCCCAACACTTGCTTCAAGAGTGCTGATCTCCTGAGCCTCTGTCAGATGTTCTATTAGCTTGTTTTCCTTCAGAATGTCAGAGATCAATCTTCCCAGAGGAATCTAATCCCTCATTGTTCTTTCTTCTTCCCTTTTTTCCTTCACGCTTGTTCTCGGATGATTGAAGAGCAAGTGTGGAAGGTTTATTTTGGTCTTCTTTACAATGAAGTACAACAGAAACTTCTGATCAATGTTGATGTAGTCAGGAGAGCTTGTAGGCTTCCTGTGATTTATGCAACCCAAAATGATCCTGGCCCAGATTCTGTAATAATCTTTCAAGTCTCTTATCTTGCTAGATGGCTGTCCAAAAGTGAAAATGACCCTAGCAATAGATTTTAGGTCTGAACACTTGTCAGCCATGTTAATGCATCTGACTTCGCCACCATTGTACCCAATAAGTTTCCCAATCAAGTCTTCTGTAATCACTATCTTCTTCCCCGTAACATATGATGTAACTTGATGGTTGGATGAAGTAGCATGAATCCAGAATTCCTTAACAAGAATAAGAAATACTGGACCCAAAAGAAGATCAAAGTATATGTTCCATCCCTGAGCCGTCACATCTTCATACAAATCAAACCCATTTACCTTTAAACTCTCAAAATTAATGATCAACTCACATAGAACTTCAAGATTATCTACCGGAGTGACCAACGTTCTTATAGGTTCCTCATACTGTTTTGTTGAAGAAGAACTAGGAGCACTGTTGAGATTTTTGATGCTTGATGAGGATGCCATTGTTCACACGAATTTGTTAAAGAAAACTGAGAAAAGGGGTTTTTGCAAAAACGAGAGCGAGAGAGAATAATGGATGCACTAAGAAGTGAATGAAATAGTGAAATTGAATTTATAAACACTTTTGAAAACTTAATTAGTAAGAAAGAGAAAATAAGTAATGATTATACTGAACTTATGAAACCTGAAATTAGGGGATAGCGTATAGATACTGAACAATTACCATTGACAAGTGTCTCAATGCATCCAACCAGAGCCTTAGACCTTCATAATTTGAACCCGTGTTCAGCCTCAGAAGTTAGCTTGTGAGAGGATGACAAATGTTTGATGGTGTGAACTGCACGCCTCTATCTTTGAAATGAATGGTTCTGATCTTCATAGATAGATTCTGATGCAACTGTACTCCTAACTTTTTAATACACGTTGATCAGATGTTCATAGAAAAATAAAGTTCTGAGGGTTAGAATATGCAAATAAAACTTCTTATTCTGGACATAATTTCATGCTGAGATTTTCAGAATGAAATTAAATCTATCTTCAGAAAGGGGTTTTGTAAACACATCAGCCTATTGATGGTCTGTGTCAATAAATTTTAAAGAGAGAATTCATTTCTGAATATAGTCCCTAATAAAATGATGTTTTATTTCAATATGCTTAGCCCTAGAATGCAAAATAGGATTTTTGGATAAACAAATTGCAGAAGTATTATCACAGAAAATAGGGATGTTACTCTCAAATATGTTGAAGTCTTCAAGCTGACTTTTCATCCAAAGCATCTGTGTGTTGCATCCAGCAACTGCAATGTATTCAGCTTCTGCTGTTGACAATGCAATTGTGGACTGCCTCTTGCTGGTCCATGAGATCAGATTGTCTCCCAGAAACTAGAAGCTTCCAGAAGTACTTTTGCGTTCTACTTTATCTCCAGCAAAATCAGCATCACAATATCCAACTAAGTTGTATTCATTGGATTTTCTATAAAACAAACCCAGGTTAGTAGTACCTTTCAAATACTTGAAAATTCGCTTAACTGTTGTTAAGTGAGATTCTCTAGGATCTGATTGGAATCTAGCACATATATAGACATTAAATAAAATGTCAGGCCTTGAAGCTGTCAGATAAAGGAGAGAACCAATCATACCTATGTAGATCTTCTGCTCTACCTTTTTACTTGCATCTTCCTTTTCCAGAATGCACGTGGGATGCATTGGAGTCTTTAATGGCTTACATTCTGATAGGTCAAATTTCTTCAGATGTCCTCTGACGTATTTGCTCTGGTGAATGTAAGTTCCTTCTGGAGTCTGATTGATTTGAATGCCCAGAAAGAATTTAAGTTCTCCCATCAAGATCATCTCAAACTCTGCCTGCATGCACTTAGAAAATTATCTTTCCAGAGAAGGTTTAGTAGATCCAAATATAATATCATCTACATAAATCAGACAAACTAAAATGTCATTCTTAAATGTCTTACAGAACAAGGTTGTGTCCACTTTCCCTCTGGTAAATTCCTTTTCTGATAGAAAGTTACTTAGTCTTTCATACCAAGCTCTGGGAGCTTGTTTCAGACCATAAAGTGACTTCTTTAGTTTGAAAACATATTTTGGGTGTTTGGAATTTTCAAACCCAGGGGGTTGGTGCATATATACCTCTTCATCAATGTAACCATTTAATATTGCGCTTTTGACATCCATCTGATACAGAGTGATGCCATTGTTTACAGCAAAAGAGATTAAGAGTCTGATAGATTCTAACCTGGCGACTGGAGCATAGGTTTCTGTGTAGTCTATCCCCTCTTGCTGACTATAACCTTGTGCAACCAGTCGTGCCTTGTTTCTGATGACTTCTCCTTGCTCATTCAGTTTGTTTCTGAACACCCACTTTGTTCCAATGACGTTTAATTCTTTTGGTTTGGGAACCAAATCCCATACGTCATTTCTGGTGAATTGGTTTAACTCCTCCTGCATTTCCAGAATCCAGTCTTTGTCCAGAAGAGCTTCATCAATTGTTGTTGGTTCAATCAGAGATATCAATCCCATGAGGCATTCTTCATAATTTCTGAATGTTGATCTTGTTCTGATTGGATCATCCTTCTTTCCCAGAATCTTATCTTCAGGGTGAGCTATGCTGCTTCTGGATAACCTTTTCTGGAGTTGATCAACAGAAGGTACTGGAATGCTTATGACATTTCCTTATGATGTTGTTCGAGTGTCTCTGTTGGGAACTTCTGATGAGTTGCCTTCAGCACCTATGAATTCAACTTCTATATCTGCAAAAGATTCATTATGCTTTGACTTTTGAGGGTCAACCTTATCATCAAATCTAACACTGATTGACTCTTCAACAATCTGTGTTTCTATATTGTATACTATGTACCCTCTTGAGCGTTCAGAGTATCCTAACATAATACACTTCTGTGCTTTAGAGTCAAACTTGTTCAAATGATCTTTAGTGTTCAGAATAAAACATGTACACCCAAAAGGATGGAAATAAGAAATGTTGGGCTTTCTGTTCTTCCACAATTCATATGGAGTCTTTTCTAGAATAGGTCTTATAGAGATTCTATTCTGAATGTAACATGTTGTGTTAATTGCTTCTGCCCAAAAGATCTTAGCAATGTTACTCATTGATCATGGTTCTGGCCATTTCTTGCAATGTTCTATTCTTTCGTTCTACAACTCCATTTTGTTGGGGAGTTCTAGGACAAGAGAACTCATGTGAAATTCCTTTTTCATTAAAAAATATTTCAAATTTTTTGTTTTCAAACTCTCCACCATGATCACTTCTGACTTTGACAATTCTAAGATCCTTTTCATTCTGAACTTGGTTACAGAAAGCAACGAACACGGAATGTGACTCGTCCTTGTGTCTTAAGAACTTTACCCATGTCCATCTTCTATAGTCATTTACGATCACTAACCCATACATCTTGCCACTCACAGACGCATTTTTCACTGGTCTTAATAAATCTATGTGTAGAAGTTCTAATGGCCTAGAGGTAGAAACAACATTTTTAGCTCTAAAAGCAGGTTTTGCAAATTTTCCTTTCTGACATGCTTCACACAGAGCATCTAAAATGAACTTCAGATTAGGAAGTCCTCTAACCATATTGAGTTTACTAATCTGAGATATTCTAATCATACTAACATGCCCCAATCTTCTGTGTCAGACCCATTACTTGTTGTTAACAGAAAGAAGGCATCTAACATTCTGAATCTTCAGTTCAGAAAGTTTTATCTTATAAATGTTGTTTTTCCTCTTTCCATTAAACAAGATAATTCCATCTTTCTGACTAACAACTTTGCATGAATTTTGATTAAAGATTATATCATAACCATTATCACTTAATTGACTTATGGATAACAGGTTATGCATCAATCCATCAACTAAATACACATTATTAATAGAAAGAAGATTACCATTACCTAATGCTCTAGAGCCAATGATCTTCCCTCTTTGATTGTCTCCAAAGCCCACATAGCCTCCAGGTTTAAGTTCCAGGATTTGGAACATATGCTTTCTTCCCGTCATGTGTCGAGAGCATCCAGAGTCCAGGTGCCATGACTGGTGTTTTAGCCTTGCTGCTAAAGATATCTGCGACATATATAATTTTGTCCTTAGGTACCCATATCTTTTTGGGTCCTGGTTTGTTAGTGTGATCGGTGGATCTGGAACTGACTGTTTAACGCTGGTTCGCGAAATGTCGCGGAAGCAAGAGTCGCCACCGTCTTTTATTTTCTCCAAATGGAAAGGACAAAAGCACAGAAAAATTCCTTATAGAGATTGCTCTCGGTTCGGGAGGTAGATTATAGAAAGGGAAGGAGTTAGCACCCTTTCTATCCATGGTTATCCATGGGCTCTTAGATACTTGCTCATTTGTGTTTTCAAAATTGTTTGTTTGCTTTTCAACTGTGGGTTTAAAAAGTTTCTTTGAAAATTTCAGTTCGACTCTTGTATCAGTCCTCAAGAGTGTTTGAAAGATTGCTTTTGAAAGCTTTTTGAAAGGTGTCGGTGTGAAAAGTATTTTTTGATTTGTTTTGGAATCAGAGCAAGTATCTACGAGTTCTCTACCTACCCTAAGGAATTCGTCTGTGTAAATGTCCTTAAAGTAGTGCCATCCCACAATTGAGAGGTAGGTAGCACCACCGTTGGAGGTGTTCGGGTTAATTCGAGGGTTCGGGACAGTGTGGTCACCAGAGCAATAGGAAGACACCTTAGAAGCTACCCTCATGCCATGTTCATGGACATGAGGACTTACTAAAACATCCTCTACTCGACGACCACCTTTCGAGGGGCAAGGCAACAGTGAGGCGCACCCTAGGGGTGGTGTGTGATTTGTGTGTCATGTTCATTTATGTTTATCTTGTTCATGCATTAGTGATCTACGCGTTGCTTTTATTTTGGCATTCATTCTTTCATGCAAATTATTAACAGTTAAAAAGATGCGGAATTAAAAGTCCTACGCTATTATAAAGGCGCGGGTCTACATCGCCAAATTAATCCAAGACCCGATTTGAAAAATAAAATGCGGAAAGATAAATGTCTAATTAATCTATTACATGGCTTTGGGATAAATACATTATGTTCATAAAAAGAAATAAAAGTAAAATGCGAGAAGAAGTAAAATCGGGAATGCGAGGGCGTTGGACCCTTTTAAGGAAATTAAATTGGAATTAATGAAATTAATTAAGTTAAATGAGAAAAGGAAATTATTTTTGAGTTTTTGTATTTATGGAATTAGTAAGAAAATTAAATGAAATTAAAACCCTAATTCTAAACTATTTAGTTTATTAAAAAAATGTTTAAATCTAACCTAGTTTTAACCTAATTAATTAATGGCAAATTTATTTACAAAAAATAATTAATTATTAAATATGGTGAAAAAGAAAAGAAAAAATAATTAATTATTAAATATGGTGAAAAAGAAAAGAAAAAGAATAAAAGTAATTAAAATCCTAATTCTACATTTTTTAGTTTATTACAAAAAACATTAAAATTAAAACCTAGAATTAAAACTAAATTAATTGTTGAATTTATAAAATAAAAACATTAATGAATTAAATAATAAAATATATTTTTATTTTTGTCTTTTCTGATTTTTTGATATTTTTATGTTATGAAAAATTAATTTAAAGAATTAAAATAAAACTAAATAAAACAAATAAAATAGAAAAAGTAAAAGAATGAAAAATAGAATGCAAACCAATGGGGGGTGTTGACCCCTATTTTGGAGGTGAATGGCCAGCAATCTGGCCCATTTGTGGAAGGCCCTCTTGACTTTTCTGGGATGTGTATAGCATGTTTGACTGATGCCCATGGTGGAGATCCAGTGTTGGCCCTTGGATTCATCTTCTGAGACGCGTGGCAAGCTCCAACGCTGGATGCATGGTAGAATTCTGGGCGTATACTGCATGGAATCAGGTTAAAAGAAAATGCATTGAGAAATATGGGGGACCTGGGAATCGAACCCAGGTCCCAATGCTTGTGTGACAACGCAGCTACCACTTGTGCTATTTGCTTTCTTTGTTATCATGATAGAAAATAAATAATATATAAAACAAACCATGCTAATGATATTAATGCAAAAAAGCGCGCTGAAACTTGAATGGTCCAACCATGATAGGACACGCCAGCTTCTTCCTCATTGTTCCTGTAAACAAAAAATAGATAGCGGGGGTTTTAAACCCCCACTAAATGTACCCTGCGAAAAATAGCGATTACACCATCACTGCTCATAAATTAGGCACGATGTGGTTGTTGCATTCGTATGAAGGTCGTGAATTCAGTGGTACCGGTCTTATAGCCTAATTTTTCCAGAGGAACAAAGCCCTCTTTTAAAATCTCTGCAACCGTAATGAGCTCCAATGGTGAGTTTGCATATAGGCGATGAAAATTCAATTAAACAATATCAATAGATTCAGAAGGTCCATGTTAGTATAAAACAACAATCAAAATGTATGAAAAATGTCCAGAAATTCAAATACGATTATGCATAAAGTTTGAGGAATTTTGACTTTGTCATACCAATTCTTGATGCGTGGGGACTGGAAAAGGATTCAGTTAGGTTCAGGGATGCCTCAGAAAGCTTTTGGAATTGGTTATAAGCTTTGAATCACGCTCTATGTGTGAAATCAGTTTTGAAAAAATTGACAAAAAATGCAAAGTTGAAATTTGATATGAGGCGCAGCTTCAAGGTTTTTTGCATTAGGGTTGTGATCTGTATATGTATGCCAATGGATTAGGGTAAGAATTCAAGCCAAACAATCAATGTTTTAATGAATCAAATATTTGATTTTTAATGAAATCTTTTCAAATCTTTTCCATGTGCCTTTGATACCAATCATGGCCAAACCTTTCCAAATTGGGTGTGCACGAATCTTGAGGTTTTATTGGAGAGAATATGCTGCAAAAAGAGATTAAAAAACATGGTTTTCTATTTTTTTCATATTTTATTTCATTAAATGAATTAATAGTGATAAAAATTCAAATAAATAATAAAAAATGATGAAATAAATCCCCTTTGGGTCAAATGGTCGTGCATAGTCTTTGGATAATGATTCTTGGAATAAAATGTGGCCCATTAGCAATTTTGAGGCATTTGAAGTAAAGTTGACTTTTCAAAATTCCCAAAAATTTCCCAACTTCCACAAGGCATATCTTGCTCAATATTTAAGCTTTGATCATGTTCTTGGACATTTTGGAAAGGTCTTGAAGTCCTCTAACCAATGCCTTTGGTCCCATGTCATTTTGATTTACCAATCTCAAGTTATGGTCTTTGACATAAAGTCCCTTTTTGTTGACTTTTGAAAATGACCTATAATGTTGAAATTGATAACTTTTTGTGAGAGCATTTCTTGGACTTGAAGTGTGAAGAGGAGTTGTAGGAAATGTATTTATCTTCAAAATGAGCTTTGGATGGAATTTTTCTGATAAACCATGTGGAAGTTATGCCCTGGTCAAGTTACAGTTGACTTTTTCAACTGTCCAAATATGGAAACTTTTGCATCTTGAGACTTTTTGAGCCATGCCTTGAAAATCATGATCAAGAATTGGTCAAATGATGTTTGTGGATTCAAAATCAGATGTTGACCAAAAATTTGGACTTTTGACTGTCAAATGACCATTTTGCCCCTGCAGTTGACTGTTGAGCAATTAGGGTTTTTGACTGTGCAATTTTATGCTGTAAGTCTTGAAACTTGGCATGAGGATGCTTGACAATGTTTATAGGCATGTGGGACTTGATTGGACCCTTGAAAACTTCAATTTCTTTGCCAGACCCAAAACCCTAGTTTTTGATTGTTAGGGGGCCCTTAAGCTGTGCAACCCTTGAGGAGATTGTGAAGCATGCTCTTTGCAAATCTTGAAGAATATGGGAGGGAAAATTTTGGGGTACAACAGTTGCCCCTGTTCAATCTTCTTAAACCTGAGGATGCAGATTGGCTGACGTGCCTTTCGTAATCCGAAGGTGGAAGATGATTGAACACTAGAGTGCCCAGAAATTTGCGCTCACATAGTAGTGTGATGGTGGGAATGGGCTTATAGATGCCATTTGGAGATTGATGGATAGGATGATGGGCTTATAGATGCCATGCTAAGAGATGATGGAAGGTGGATGGGCTTATAGATGCCATCTGGGTGTTGATCGCGTAAGAGATTCCTTAGCGAGAACTTGCGTACCTGAAAAGAAAATGATTACCTGGCCTGTTACAGGAGCTGGTCTTCAAACTCTTATGTAGATGCGCCCTGACTGGTTACAGGAGTTGAATATGGAGCTTCAAAAGGTGATGAATGAAGCAGGGATGGTTACAATCTCAACAGGAACGCTGAGAGAACCTTGGGTGATTACTACCTCAACAGGGATGCTGAGAGAATCTTGGATGATTACTACCTCAACAGGAACGCTGAGAGAATCTTGGGCGATTACTACCTCAACAGGAACGCTGAGATAATCTTGGATGTCTTCTACTGGGATAAGAATCAGGGAGATCTTAGGGTCGATCTGACTGAACCAGAGAAAGCCTTTGACTGGATAAGAATCAGGAAAATCTTAGGGTCGATTTAACTGAACCGGACAAGGTCTTGGAATATCTTCAACTGGATAAGAAACAGGGAGATCTTAGGGTCGATCTGACTGAACCAGAGAAGGCCTTTGACTGGATAAGAATCGGGAAAATCTTAGGGTCGATTTAACTGAACCGGGCAAGGTCTTGAAATCTTCAACTGGATAAGAATCAGGGAGATCTTAGGGTCGATCTGACTGAACCAAAGAAGGCCTTTGACTGGATAAGAATCAGGAAAATCTTAGGGTCGATTTAACTGAACCAGACTAAAGTCTTGGAATATAGCTGAGAACTTAACTGGATCTGTCCTGAAAGGTAAAGGTCAGTCATATACAATGCATGATATCGATCAAACAATGAGATTGTGAGATATGATGCGTATATGCATGCTATAATGTATGGAAATGCGATGTTTATGAATGTATGTTTTTCGTCTAGGAAAGTAAATCCTTGACGGGTGCCGAGAAGTCACTCCTGGGCTGATGTTGAAGAATAGATCTTTTCTTTTTCCGCTGGGGACGATAGTCGCAAGAATGAACCGATAGGAGAAGATAGCTCCGTTGGGGAATAAACTTGGCGAATAGATTACTATGCAGGGAGAAACACTCTAGCGATCTTGCTGGGGAACAATACTCTGTGGGGAGAGAGGTACTTTGCTGGAATGTTGATGGTGACTTCGCTGGGGATACCATTGATATGTTGGAAGTGTTAATAGACTCTGCTGGGGATAAGAAGACTTTGTCGACGACGATCTTTCCGTGGTTTTTTGGCTGAGGATAACCCAGTTATATCCTGGTAGGGAAATAACCTTTGAATAAAGTCGGGAGACGCGTTTGTGCTCTACGGGGATAAGCTTCCAAAATCTACTGGGGATAAGCTTACTGCTGGGGAGATGGATTCAAACTTTCCTGGGAAATTGGATTGGACTCTCTTGGGGAAAATTTGAACTATATTGGGGAAGTGACTCCATTGAATGTTTGATATACCACCGGGGAACAATCTTTAGACCAAGACTGCCGGGGATGCTTGTTAGGAATGTCTGTATATCGTGCTGGGGAATGTTAAGATCTGCGGGGGATACCCAACTTCCTTAGGGTTGACTGTAACTTTGCTTGGGGAGAGTGCACTGATTTACTGGCTCACTCTCTGGGGAATTACGATGTACTGGTTATGTTCTTCAGCCGAACCCACCTTGGTACCTTGGTGGACGAAACAATTAGATCGCTTAGACAACTCTTTATTGCCCCTGTGTCTAATGTTACCTGAAATTAATCCTTTGTTTCGTATGCAAATATTCATGAGTTAGCAAATTATTGTCAATGCATATATCACAAATTGAACCTTGGACGTTCTTTGCAAAACAAAACAGAAAAGAAAAAGAAAAAACAAATGGCAATTTGAGCTGAAAAGTGATTTTGTATTGATTTTTGAGTTTGCCTGTAAAATAGGCGTTTACGTACAAGAGGCTGACGTCCTAGTAAGAGAACGCCGCCGAATAAAAGAGTTTATACAATTTGTACAAAGGGAAATAAACAGCTGTGTGAAAAGAATAATCCCACTGGGTTCCAACTCTGTTATTGCCCTTATATCTTCGAGCGTCTCATCACTTGATGACCTAGTCGAGGATGAAGCTGATTGATTGATGCCATCTGAACTTGATGTTGATACCGGATTCTGGATGCAAAGTGATCCAATGAGACATAGTATTACGCTTTATCCCTAACTTTTGCCTGGACCGCCCTTTCGGGTTTTCAGTCCACCGGGATACCCATTTTTGCCCAAGTCGCCCTTTCAGGTTTTCGCCCCAGATTTTTCCATTTCATCCCTTCATTTTGCCCGAACCCTTTTGGTTCGCCGGGAAGCCCTAATTTTTTGCCTAGGTATGTCAACCTAGCGGGTCTTTTTTCATGCGTAGTATCTTTTTACTATGTCTGCATTGGCGGGGTGAGGAAGGTCGTCACCATCCATGTTGGTTAGAATCATGGCTCCTCCTGAGAACACATGTTTAACCACAAATGGCCCTTCGTACGTAGGGGTCCATTTGCCCCTTGGATCACTCTGAGGAAGGATGATGCGCTTGATTACCAGATCCCCAACTTGATATTCTTGTGGTCTGACCTTTTTGTTAAATGCCCTGATCATCCGTTTTTGGTACGTCTGACCGTGACAAATAGCAGCAAGTCTCTTTTCGTCGATTAGATTTAATTGATCTAGTCGTGTCTGGATCCAATCATCTTTGCTCAGATCTGCATCCTTCATTATCCGGAGAGAGGGTATCTGTACTTCGATCGGTAAGACTGCCTCCATTCCGTAGACCAAGGAGAAGGGAGTTGCCCCGGTTGACGTCCTGGCTGAGGTACGGTACCCATGTAGAGCGAACGGTAACATCTCGTGCCAATCTTTATAAGTCACTGTCATCTTCTGCAAAATTTTCTTAATGTTTTTATTCGCTGCTTCTACAGCCCCATTCATCTTCGGTCTGTAAGGAGAAGAGTTGTGGTGCTGTATCTTGAACTGCTCACAGAGCTCAGTGATCATCTTGTTATTGAGGTTGGTACCGTTGTCTGTAATGATCCTTTCAGGGACTCCGTACCGACAGATCAGGTTGTGCCGAATGAACCGTGCCACAACATTCTTGGTCACCGTGGCGTAGGAAGCTGCCTCAACCCACTTCGTGAAGTAATCAATCGCTACCAGGATGAAGCGATGCCCGTTGGATTCCGTAGGTTTAATCTCACCGATCATATCTATGCCCCACATTGAAAACGGCCAAGGCGCAGTCAGAACATTCAGAGGAACTGGAGGAACATGCACCTTGTCTGCATAAATCTGGCATTTGTGACATGTCCGAGAATGCTGGTAGCAGTCGGCTTCCATCGTGGACCAGAAATACCCTGCCCGAAGGATCTTCTTTGCCATAGTGTGTTCACTGGAATTTGTTCCGAAGGTCCCTTCATGTAGCTCTTCCATGATCCTTTCTGCTTCAGACTTATCCACACAACGCAGTAAGGTCGAATCATGGTTTCGCTTATACAGGATGCCATTTTTAAAGAAGAACTTCGCTGCAAACCTTCTTAGAAACTTCTTATCGTTGACAGATGCACCTTCAGGGTATTCTTGAGCTTCTAAGTACCTTTTCACTTCATGATACCAGGGCTTCTCAGTCACCAATTCAGTTTCAAGATCACAACAATATACCGGTTCGTCCAGTTTCCAGATGATGATCCGGGGAGCCTCATTGTCCCATTTAATTTTGAACATAGAAGACATCGTAGCTAACGCGTCCGCCAGCTGATTCTCCTCTCTCGGGAAGTGTTCAAAGGTTATCTCTGTAAAGTGGGGGATCAATGTCAACACACATTCTCTGTAAGGAATAAGATTCGGATGTTTCGTATCCCACTCTCCTTTGATCTGATTGATCACGAGAGCGGAATCTCCGAAGACACTCAGAAACTTGATCCTTAAGTCGATCGCAGCTTGGAGACCCATGATGCATGCCTCATACTCCGCCATGTTGTTGGTGCAGCTGAAACATAGCCGGGCAGTGAGTGGAGTATGAGTGCCTTGAGGAGATATGATCACAGCGCCGATGCCGTTACCCAAAGCATTGGAGGCTCCGTCAAAGTGCATAGACCATCGGGATCCTTCCTCAGGTCCTTCATCCGGTCCAGGTACCTCACAATCAGTCACTATCATGAAGCTCTCGTCAGGAAACTCAAAGTTCATTGACTGATAGTCGTCTACTGTCTGGTGTGCCAAGTGGTCTGCCAATACACTTCCTTTGATGGCTTTCTGAGTCGTGTACTGGATGTCATATTCTGTCAAGATCATTTGCCATCTTGCTATTCTCCCAGACAGAGCAGGCTTTTCAAATATATACTTTATAGGATCCATCTTTGAGATCAACAAGGTAGTGTGAGTCAGCATATACTGTCTCAGCCGACGAGCATCCCATGCCAAAGCGCAGCAAGTTTTCTCAAGCAGTGAGTATCGGGTCTCACATTCGGTAAACTTTTTGCTAAGGTAATAAATGGCATGCTCTTTTCGGCCAGACTCGTCATGCTGCCCCAGCACACACCCCATTGAGTTGTCAAGCACTGTCAGGTATAATATCAGAGGTCTCCCTTCAACCGGTGGCATAAGAATGGGTGGTTCTTGGAGATACTCTTTGATTCTGTCAAAAGCAGCCTGACATTCATCATTCCAACGTACTACCTGATCTTTCTTCAGCAGCTTGAAGATTGGTTCACAAGTACCAGTTAGGTGTGAGGTGAATCGGGCAATGTAATTCAGGCGTCCTAAAAAGCCTCTGACTTCTTTCTCTGTCTTAGGAACTGGCATCTCTTGAATGGCTTTAACCTTGGCAGGGTCCACTTGAATACCCTTATCACTTACAACGAAGCCTAGCAACTTTCCGGATCTTACCCAGAAGGTGCACTTGTTCGGGTTCAACCTCAGCTTGTACAACTTCAGACGGTCAAACAGTTTCTGCAGATGATCTAGGTGTTCTTCCTCAGTCTGGGACCTTGCGATCATGTCGTCAACATACACTTCTATCTCATGATGGATCATGTCATGAAATAAAGCAACCATGGCACGTTGGTAGGTTGCCCCAGCGTTCTTCAGTCCAAAAGGCATGACCTTGTAGCAGAAGGTGCCCCACTGAGTAATAAAGGTAGTCTTTTCCATGTCTTCAGGAGCCATCTTGATCTGATTGTAACCTCAAAAACCGTCCATGAACGAGAATACCTTGTGCTGAGCCGTATTGTCAACAAGGACATCAATGTGAGGTAGGGGGAAGTCATCTTTGGGGCTGGCCCTATTCAAATCCCTGTAATCGACACACATTCTGACCTTTCCATCTTTCTTTGGTATCGGCACCACATTAGCAACCCACTGAGGGTAAGAAGTCACTGCAAGGAACCCGATATCAAACTGTTTCATAACCTCGGCTTTGATCTTCTCAGACATCTCTGGACGCATACGGCGGACCTTTTGCTTAACCGGAGGGCAGTCTTCCTTAGTAGGCAAGTGATGAACCACAATATCGGTATCCAACCCGGGCATGTCTTCGTAGGACCAGGCGAAGATTTCCATATAATCGTGTAACATCTGAGTCAACCGTTGCTTCACGCTGAGCTCTAGGTTGGCACCAATCTTAACTTCCTTTCTGTCCATATCAGTACCCAGATTTATCGTTTCCACCGGCTCTTCATGTGGTTGAATTGCCCTCTCTTCCTGGAGTAACAGTCTTGCAAGCTCGCCAGGCACTTCGCAATCATCTTCACCTTCGTCTTCGGCTAAGTTGATCGGATTTTCGAAGTCATAACTGGCAGTAGCAGAGTCGTTACCAGTGAGATCCAGAGTGGATTGAAACCTGTATGAGTGAGTGTGTGTAAATACAGCTGTTTTGCAATATATAAAGAAAGGAAAGAAAGGAAAGGAGCATAAGATTCGAAATGCGAGAAAACGTCCAAGGTCTTTATTCATGATATATGAGATGACAATTAATATACCCTCACAAATGAAGCCACGGTGCCCCGGGTAAGACACAGGACCATAGAGTTTTAATTCATTGTTTATTACAAATAACAAAACAAAGGAGTTTATTACTGCGTAACAAAAGTAACAGGAGTATGATCTTTAGCGATCCAATTGGTCAATCCACCATCAGTCGTCGGGTAGATCCAGCTATCGAACTCTGATTCTTCCACCTCATCTTCATCCCCAATGGCATTCACTCCTGGATTGGTAATGAGCACAAGAGGTCTTCTGGTCTTTGCCTTGCGCACAGCCTTCTGACCCTCTGCAGTAAAACCCAGTCCAAACTTGTCAGTTTTAGGTGTAAAATCAGGGAGCCTGCCCCAGTTAGCACTTTCACCTTTCTTGATCACAGCCCGGGCATCCTTCAAGGAAGCCATCTTCAAAGGAACATCCTCTTCAACCACTGTTTCTGCCGCTGCCAATGTTGGAGGTACCTCTTCAAAATGCTGAAATGGGGTTTCAATAAACTCCCCGTCCATCTCAATATACCTGAAGGAATTCAAATGGCTAACCATATACTCCTCCTCTCCCTGCACAGTGACAATCTTCCCTCCGACAGGGTATTTTAGCTTCTGGTGTAGGGTAGAGGTCACTGCCCCAGCTTTGTGGATCCAAGGTCGACCCAGTAGACAAGAATATGATGGACGGATATCCATCACATAGAAAGTAGAGTCGAATACTTGAGAACCCACACGAATAAGAATGTCTACTTCTCCATGGACCATCCTCTTAGAACCGTCGAAGGCTCTGACAATGATGTTGCTAGGTTTCAGCTCCAGGCCCTCACAATCCAACCGGTCTAAGGCCTTTTTGGGTAGCACATTCAGGGAAGAACCAGTGTCCACCAACATGTGCGCAAGAGTAGTGCCCCTGCATTCAATAGAGACATGCAGGGCATCATTGTGGTCCTTTCCCTTAGCAGTAAGGTCAGCATCCGAGAAACCCAAACCATTGTCGGCTGTCAAATTGGCAACGCAATCAGTAAACTGGACTGCAGATGTCTCCTGTGGCACATGGGCCGTCTTGAGAAATGAAATCAAGGCCTTAGCATGGGCCTCTGAGCACAGTAGTAAGGAGAGCATAGAGATTTTGGAGGGTGTATGCCCCAGCTGCTCGACAACATTAAAGTCGCTCTTCTTGATTATCTTCAGAATTTCCTCCATCTCTTGTTGGGAGGCCTCAGCATTTACAGATTTTGGTGCCTCCATCCGGGCAGGCTCATCTTCAATCCCTTTGCCCCGAGCATTAGATGACTCAGCAGCAGGGGAAACAACTTGATCAGAACTAGGAACAGGTACACTTGCAGGTGTTATAGTGAGGGGTCTTCGAATAGCTTATGGCGCAATGTCAGGCGAGAAGAGCCTGCCACTGCGGGTAACTTTGGCTGGACCAGTGATATTGCTGATGCTGGTGCCAGTGTTGAACTCGTGCTTTATTCCATGTACATACACATCTGCCCCATAGTGCCATGGGACAGCCTTATCAGATTCATAGGGGAGAGGCCCCAGAACAGTAATCACAATGGGTGCGACGGTCATGATTTTAACAGGCTTCCTCGGGAGAGCCTTGATCGGATTATTAAAAATGGTAACAACAGAAACTTCTTCCACTGGAACAAACTGAACAACAGTCTTCTTGAAGAGAATCTCTTTACTGTCCATCAGGCTTTGGATGCCCAACTTCAGCAAAGGACAACCAGAAAGGGAAACAGCACAGAAAAGGCAACCTTCGCTACAACCCGGAAATAAACCGGCCAACAGTAGTTTCCTCTTAACAGTCATCAAGGGAGTAGCTACATCATTCAGAGAAACGGCATATACATCTTCATCAACGACATTCACTCCATGCTGGGGCATAGGAGCAGTCACCACATTTGGCCTCTCGGGCGCCTCGAATTGTATCTCCTTTGCATCAATAAGGTCTTGCACCTTATTCCTTAAGGCCCAACAGTCGTCAGTGGAATGCCCCGGGCTATCGGAGTGATAAGCACAGCGGGCATTTGGATTGTATTTGGGAGAGGCCGTGTTCACAACCTTCGGGGCCTCTCTAACAGTCACCAAATTGGTGGATAGCAACTGCGGCAAGATTTGCGATAGGGTCATACTCAGACGGGTAAACTCTCTTCTGGGTCTTTCAGCCCTTTGAGGATTGGTTTGCCGAGGAGCGGCAGCAGGCTTGGCAATCATCACCGCGTTGACAGATTGGCGGCGCTCTGGTTTCTCTTGTCTTCTAGGCCCGTATACCGCACTTGCCTCCTTTTTAAAGGGTTTCTTCTCAGAACTTGCAGATGCACCCTTCTGAATTTTACCGGACTTCATTCCAGCCTCTATTCTCTCTCCAGTCAGAATAAGATCAGTGAACCCTGCAGACGAGTTACCGATAAGATGATTGAAAAATGGCCCAGATAGGGTTCCCAAGAACATATCCACCAGCTCACGGTCTATTAACGGAGGCTGCACCCTGCCAGCCAGATCCCTCCACTTCTGTGCATACTCTTTAAAACCTTCGCTTGATCCTAGCGACATACCCTGGAGTTGGGTACGTGTAGGAGCAAGGTTGGCATTATATTGATACTGCTTGTAAAAAGCAGTAGCCAGCTCCTCCCAGTTACGAACTTTGGTCCCATCCAGCTGATAGAACCATTCGAGATGAGTCCCTGAAAGACTCTCCTGGAAGAAGTGGATCCACAAGTTCTTATCCACTGAGTACGGTTGAATCTTCCATACATAAGATCTGAGGTGTAGCTTGGGACAAGAAGCCCCGTCATACTTGGTTAAAGATGGTGCCTTAAACTTGTGAGGAATAATCACACCAGTAGATAAGCCCAAGTCTCCGAAATCCAGCCCAGGCACTTGTTGGATCTCCATTGCATTCAGTCTGTCTTCCAACTGCTTATACCGGTCTTCAGCAGGAGGATACTGTTCCTCATTAAAGTCAGTCTAATTGTCAGAGACTACTGGACTTGAAGCCTTTCCCCCCTGGGGAACTGCCTTTGCCTACAGAAGAACCAGCTTCTTCATTCTGCAGAGTGTTACCAAACCTTCGGCCCGAGTTGAAAAGAACAGTTCTCTTCTTCTTCTTCCCCTTCTTCAGGAGTAAAGCCTTCAGCTCTTCTTGGCCCTGAGCCAAACCCATGATTAGTTCCTGAAATTGCGCGTTCTGCGCCTGAAGTGCCTTGATAGACATCTCGGTTGATGATGAGTCAGGGTTCATGATGCTGAAATAAACAGCGAAGAACGGTAAGCAACCTGAAAAGAAGAAAACCTGCTATGCACATGTAGGGATGTCAGTTTGGACCTGTTAATGGGGATCCCCGCGGGGAACGCCCCGTTCGGGGCCCCAAAGATGGGGAATTTTCCCCCGTGGGGGCGGGGATGGGGAGAAAAATTCCCCCGAGAGCATTTCGGGGACGGGGACGGGGAATACACCCCCCGCCCCGCGGGGACCCTGCCCCGCCTATTATTTTAATATAGTTAATTTAATATATATATTTTAGATTAGGTTTTTTAGTCATTTCCTTTATGTTTATTTATAAAAATAAATAAATAAATATTCATGTATTTATTAAGAGAGAGAAATGTAAATATTCATGTATTTTGCTTAATATTTTAGTTTATTTATATGTAACTTTGTTTTAAGTATTTTGATATTTCTACTTTACGTGTGTTATCAATTGAGCAAATAGAGATATGTTGACTTTTGCTTTTACTTGACTTATTATGAAGTATTTTTTAGCTTTTCAAGCATACTCATGATGCTAAATTTTATAATTATCCCTTATTAGTTTTGATGAAGTATAGTTTTTTAAGCATAATTATGTTGTTGGATTTTTTTAGTTGTTTAGGCATATTGTTACTTTAAAAAGTATTATAGTTCATTTTGTTGAATTTTATAGCATTTTATAGAAATTTATAAAAAAAATATTATTATTTTGTGTTCCATTAGTATTTTTAATAAAAAATAATAAATGTCAAATACTAGTATTTTTTAATAACATAATAAATATGTGAATTCTTTGTGCTTTTTATTTTTATAGAAAATATAAACATTTTAAAAAAATAAAATATTAATGAATAAATGTAGGATCTATGGGGATCCCCGCAGGGAACGGGGATCCGCGGGGAACGGGGATGGGGATAGAAATTCCCCCGTGACGGAGATCGGGGACGGGGACGGGGAATGAATTTGATGGTGGGGAAAAAGATGGGGAAGTGTCCCTCCGGCCCCGCCCCGCCCCATTGACATCCCTATGCACATGATGAATGGAATGCGTATGATTTATGTTTTCAAAGACAATCGGGAATCAACTTTGTAAACAAAAAAGAACACACTTCATTAGATTCAACTTTGAAACTTAAATTGTTCAACAGGTTGCCCTTAGGCGTTACATAAAAGGGAAATACTGAAAAGGGAAATAAAACTGCAAAAGAACATCCAGAGCTCCTCATTGATCCCATGGTCTCCTCTTCTCAGTACAGATATAATCATTCAGAGCTCGCTCATTCTCCAACTGCTTTGTCAGCTTCTGGATCTTCAGTTCTTGCTCATTGAATTTTTCCCGGTAAGAATCCCGCTCTTCTCGCAGCTGCGACCAATATCTCTTTAGTGTCTCATAATCAGTAGGTATCTGAGGAGGGAGGACAGTTGGAGAAGCCCCATCTTTGTCAGGATACTCAAGAATGACGGGTCTGACAGCTTCGTATGGCATACCTAACTTCTGAGCACGGATGTGAACCCATTTGTAGTAGGCTTCCATAGGTAGAGAAGTCTTTGGCCCTAACTCTTGTGGGTCAGCTTTATGAACTCTGTCCCAAGCCTTGATGAACCTACGACACAGCTCGTCACTATCCACCTAAAACTCAAAACTGATGTGAGGCATCAACATCTCATGAGGCCCTGCTCTTCTGGCTCTTCCAAACTGACGGAGCGCTAGACATGGATTGTAAGAGATTCCTCCTTGAGTACCAATAAACGGAACATTAGGGTATTCTCCGCAACGATCAATAACAGCTATCTCATCCAAACCTCTGAAAGTCCAAATGATGTCCTTATCAGTGAGAGACATTAACCTATGAGCTCAACCTCTTCCTTCTTGGTTCTTCAGTACGAACTTAGGGAGGTGCGAAATAAACCACCTCACCAACAAAGGGATACAACACCATAGAGTTCCTCGTCTTCGGGCAGTACGAGCATAAAGTTGTTGCAGGATGTCACCCAAGAGAGTGGGCACGGGGTTCTGAGACATGAAGATCCTTATGGCAGTGACATTGATGAAGTTGTCAGGATTAGGAAACAAGACTAGCCCATAGATTAAGAGAGCTAAGATGTCTTCATATGCCCTAAAGTCCAAGTCGTTCCAGAAACTGTTAGCTTTACCAATCAGAAACTTGGCCAAGAAACCCTTAACTCCGCTTCTAGTCACCCAGTTGTCCATTACTTCTTGATGTGTCAAGGGAAGAGCTGCAGCAACCTCCTCAAGCCTGAGGGTCTTTTCCCAACCAGTGAAGGGAGTCTGATCCAAGATAGGGATACCAAGTAAATCAGAGAACTCTTCCAGGGTAGGGACTAGCTGGAAGTCTTGAAAGGTGAAGCACTGGTACAGAGGGTCATAGAACTGGGTCAGGACACCCATCAACTGTTGATCCCGCTTTGCAGTGACTAAACTGAGAAGAGAACCATGCCTCTGGATGAAGGAAGTGGTATTTGGAATCCTGCTAACCAACTCTTCAAGCAACTCGGGTGGGTGAACAAAATTGAACCGGATAGTATTCCTTCGCACAGGCATCATGATGTCCTACAAAACAGAGAAAAGGTGAAACCCTCTTGTCTTTGAAATGATCAGTCCTTATGCAGGATGCATGCAATGCTCATGATGTTATGATGTTATGATAAAGCACACCACAAATATTTACAAAGGCAAACATGGTAAGGCACACAAGTCACACAAGACAAGCCCTTAAAGTTTAGGCCAGCATGAGGTCTAGGTATTACCCTCTTTCAGTTTGTTGGTTCATACCTGTCCTATCAAAAGTAACCGGGTTCTTAGAGGATCCCAATATCATTGACTACCCTCAATCGGTCATAACTCCAGCATCACAATCTTTTCTTGCAGCCAGAACCATCACGAGAGTTTAGCCTCAATGGGCGTAGCATACTGCTACTGTTCTAATGGCCAAGTTGTGTCAATTAAGGTTCTAAGGTCTGTTGGTGCTTAATGACTCCTCAGAAGACCCATATTCTCCTCGTTGCAACACAAGGGATATCGGTACAGACCAAGGTGCCACACCAACGTAGCCACTGCTTCACCCATGTCGGTCTACGCCGGACAGGTCCCTCACAGCTTATGCTACCTAAACAGGGTATCCCCAGATCCGGGTTAGGATCTATATAACTCCCATGCAACCCACAATTTTAAAGCAAGCAATTCAATACAATTGAAAACACAGTTATGAACTATCCTAAGGTACACCTCACTTTAAGTATTATTCCCCAGCAGAGTCGCCAGTTCTGTGATTGGTGGATCTGGAACTGACTGTTTAACACTGGTTCGCGAAATGTCACGGAAGCAAGAGTCGCCACCGTCTTTTATTTTCTCCAAATGGAAAGGACAGAAGCACAGAAAAATTCCTTATAGAGATTGCTCTCGGTTCGGGAGGTAGATTATAGAAAGGGAAGGAGTTAACACCCTTTCTATCCATGGTTATCCATGGGCTCTTAGATACTTGCTCATTTGTGTTTTCAAAATTGTTTGTTTGCTTTTCAACTGTGGGTTTAAAAATTTTCTTTGAAAATTTCAGTTCGACTCTTGTATCAGTCCTCAAGAGTGTTTGAAAGATTGCTTTTGAAAGCTTTTTGAAAGGTGTCGGTGTGAAAAGTATTTTTTGATTTGTTTTGGAATCAGAGCAAGTATCTACGAGTTCTCTACCTACCCTAAGGAATTCGTCTGTGTAAATGTCCTTAAAGTAGTGCCATCCCACCATTGAGCGGTAGGTAGCACCACCGTTGGAGGTATTCGGGTCAATTCGAGGGTTCGGGACAGTGTGGTCACCAGAGCAATAGGAAGACACCTTAGAAGCTACCCTCATGCCATGTTCATGGACATGAGGACTTACTAAAACATCCTCTACTCGACGACCACCTTTCGAGGGGCAAGGCAACAGTGAGGCGCACCCTAGGGGTGGTGTGTGATTTGTGTGTCATGTTCATTTATGTTTATCTTGTTCATGCATTAGTGATCTACGCGTTGCTTTTATTTTGGCATTCATTCTTTCATGCAAATTATTAACAGTTAAAAAGATGCGGAATTAAAAGTCCTACGCTATTACAAAGGCGCGGGTCTACATCGCCAAATTAATCCAAGACCCGATTTGAAAAATAAAATGCGGAAAGATAAATGTATAATTAATCTATTACATGGCTTTGGGATAAATACATTATGTTCATAAAAAGAAATAAAAGTAAAATGCGAGAAGAAGTAAAATCGGGAATGCGAGGGCGTTGGACCCTTTTAAGGAAATTAAATTGGAATTAATGAAATTAATTAAGTTAAATGAGAAAAGGAAATTATTTTTGAGTTTTTGTATTTATGGAATTAGTAAGAAAATTAAATGAAATTAAAACCCTAATTCTAAACTATTTAGTTTATTAAAAAAAATGTTTAAATCTAACCTAGTTTTAACCTAATTAATTAATGGCAAATTTATTTACAAAAAATAATTAATTATTAAATATGGTGAAAAAGAAAAGAAAAAATAATTAATTATTAAATATGGTGAAAAAGAAAAGAAAAAGAATAAAAGTAATTAAAACCCTAATTCTACATTTTTTAGTTTATTACAAAAAACATTAAAATTAAACCCTAGAATTAAAACTAAATTAATTGTTGAATTTATAAAATAAAAACATTAATGAATTAAATAATAAAATATATTTTTATTTTTGTCTTTTCTGATTTTTTGATATTTTTATGTTATGAAAAATTAATTTAAAGAATTAAAATAAAACTAAATAAAACAAATAAAATAGAAAAAGTAAAAGAATGAAAAATAGAGTGCAAACCAATGGGGGGTGTTGACCCCAATTTTGGAGGTGAATGGCCAGCAATCTGGCCCATTTGTGGAAGGCCCTCTTGACTTTTCTGGGATGTGTATAGCACGTTTGACTGATGCCCATGGTGGAGATCCTGTGTTGGCCCTTGGATTCATCTTCTGATACGCGTGGCAAGCTCCAACGCTGGATGCATGGTAGAATTCTAGGCGTATACTGCATGGAATCAGGTTAAAACAAAATGCATTGAGAAATATAGGGGACCTGGGAATCGAACCCAGGTCCCAATTCTTGTGTGACAACGCAGCTACCACTTGTGATATTTGCTTTCTTTGTTATCATGATAGAAAATAAATAATATATAAAACAAACCACACTAATGATATTAATGCAAAAAAGCGCGCTGAAACTTGAATGGTCCAACCATGATAGGACACGCCAATGGTGAGTTTGCATATAGGCGATGAAAATTCAATTAAACAATATCAATAGATTCAGAAGGTCCATGTTAGTATAAAACAACAATCAAAATGTATGAAAAATGTCCAGAAATTCAAATACGATTATGCATAAAGTTTGAGGAATTTTGACTTTGTTATACCAATTCTTGATGCGTGGGGACTGGAAAAGGATTCAGTTAGGTTCAGGGATGCCTCAGAAAGCTTTTGGAATTGGTTATAAGCTTTGAATCACGCTCTATGTGTGAAATCAGTTTTGAAAAAATTGACAAAAAAATGCAAAGTTGAAATTTGATATGAGGCGCAGCTTCAAGGTTTTTTGCATTAGGGTTGTGATCTGTATATGTATGCCAATGGATTAGGGTAAGAATTCAAGCCAAACAATCAATGTTTTGATGAATCAAATATTTGATTTTTAATGAAATCTTTTCAAATCTTTTCCATGTGCTTTTGATACCAATCATGGCCAAACCTTTCCAAATTGGGTGTGCACGAATCTTGAGGTTTTATTGGAGAGAATATGCTGCAAAAAGAGATTAAAAAACATGGTTTTCTATTTTTGTCATATTTTATTTCATTAAATGAATTAATAGTGATAAAAAGTCAAATAAATAATAAAAAATGATGAAATAAATCCCCTTTGGGTCAAATGGTCGTGCATAGTCTTTGGATAATGATTCTTGGAAGAAAATGTGGCCCATTAGCAATTTTGAGACATTTGAAGTAAAGTTGACTTTTCAAAATTCCCAAAAATTTCCCAACTTCCACAAGGCATATCTTGCTCAATATTTAAGCTTTGATCATGTTCTTGGACATTTTGGAAAGGTATTGAAGTCCTCTAACCAATGCCTTTGGTCCCATGTCATTTTGATTTACCAATCTCAAGTTATGGTCTTTGACTTAAAGTCCCTTTTTGTTGACTTTTGAAAATGACCTATAATGTTGAAATTGATAACTTTTTGTGAGAGCATTTCTTGGACTTGAAGTGTGAAGAGGAGTTGTAGGAAATGTCTTTCTCTTCAAAATGAGCTTTGGATGGAATTTTTATGATAAACCATGTGGAAGTTATGCCCTGGTCAAGTTACAGTTGACTTTTTCAACTGTCCAAATATGGAAACTTTTGCATCTTGAGACTTTTTGAGCCATGCCTTGAAAATCATGATCAAGAATTGATCAAATGATGTTTGTGGATTCAAAATAAGATGTTGACCAAAAATTTGGACTTTTGACTGTCAAATGACCATTTTGCCCCTGCAGTTGACTGTTGAGCAATTAGGGTTTTTGACTGTGCAATTTTATGCTGTAAGTCTTGAAACTTGGCATGAGGATGCTTGACAATGTTTATAGGCATGTGGGACTTGATTGGACCCTTGAAAACTTCAATTTCTTTGCCAGGCCCAAAACCCTAGTTTTTGATTGTTAGGGGGCCCTTGAGCTGTGCAACCCTTGAGGAGATTGTGAAGCATGCTCTTTGCAAATCTTGAAGAATATGGGAGGGAAAATTTTGGGGTACAACAGTTAGTTTTACCAAAATTCTATTTGAATTTTGGTTTGGCAGAATAATTATTGCTAGTGTATTTCATGTGTGTGCCCATAAGTGAAGTGAGATTTAAGTGGTGTGCGTTTAATTACTAGGTCCATGATTTTCTTAGGTGGAGATACCTTACCTTGGTATCCTATTCCTTTTTTTCAATTTTTGCTAACTCCATATATCATTGAAGCCATCTTGCTTCTATCTATGTTTTTAGCCAGAAACTTCTGAAAGTTGTGATCATATTCTTTTATGATCTTATCAGCATTACTGGGAGCCTCTAAGATTATTTCTTTCTAAGAGTTTTGTAAATCATTTTCTAGTTTTGAAATAATTTCTTTGAACTCATAATTTTCTAATCTAAGACTCTCGGTTTCTTCAGAGTTAGAAGAAAGATCCTTTTTTAGGTTATTGAATTTGACTCTGAGTTGCTGATACCTTTCCAGAATTTCACTCAGACTTTCTCCTAGTTCAGCTTTGGTAAAATTAACAGTGAAGTCAGGAAATACCTCTTCTGTGTTTAATTCTGAGTCTGACCCAGATGCTTCGATGTCTTCTATCACATTTTCCATAAGAACAATGTTGGCTCTTTCATCATCTGACTCTGAGTCTGTGTCAGAAGTATCTGAATCATCCCATGTTGCCATGAGACTTTTCTTCTTCTCCTTGAAGAGCTTCTTTTTGTGCTTCTCCTTCAGAAGCCTTGGACAATCACTTTTGTAGTTCCCTTGTTCATTGCACTCATACCAGATGATGTCTGTGTTATTTGACTTTCTGTGACCAGAAGAAGCTTCAAACCTTCTGTGTCTAGAGGAGGGCTCAGACTTTCTGTATCCGAAGGAGGATTCATTCTGACTCCTTGATCTTCTGGAGTTTCTGATTTTTTTGCCTCTGCTTCCACAGCTGATTGACCCTTCAGGAGAGAAGAGACAATTTGTCTTCTTCTGATGAGGATCCATCAGAGGTTTCTTCCGTAGCCTGCAAAACTTTAGATCAAGTTTTTTGTTAGATTTTAATGCTAAAGGCTTACCTTGCTTCTGAGGATCGTCATCTTCTAGCTCTATCTCATGGCTTATGAGGGAGCTAACAAGTTCCTCCAAAGATATCTTGCTGAGATCTTTAGCTAGCTTAAGAGCAGTGACCATTTGCCTCCATTGTTTTGGTAAAATTATGATGATCTTCTTTATGTGATCAGCAATAGAAATACCCTTTGTCAAGAACTCTCAGCCCAACAACTAGAATCTGGAATCTTGAGAACATTTCTTCTATGGATTCACTATCTTCCATCTTGAAAGCTTAGTATTTCTGAATGAGCGCAAGGGACTTCGTTTCTTTAACTTGTATGTTGCCTTCACGCGTCATTCTCAGAGAGTCAAACATGTTTTTGGCTGTCTCTCTGTTTGAGATCTTTTCATACTCTGAGAATGAGATGGCACTGAGAAGAATTGTTCTGGCCTTATAATGATTTCTGAAGTCACGCTTTTGTTTGTCAGACATTGTTTTTCTATCTATCTTCTGACCACTTTCATCCACTGGATGCATGTATCCATCAATTACCATATCCCATAAGTCAGCATTATGAGCCAGAAAGAAGCTCTCAATTCTATCTTTCCAGTAGTCAAAATTTTCTCCATCAAAGACTGGAGGTTTGCCGCTAATTCTGTCCTTGTCATCGTGATAGTCATTGTTGATGTTTTGGCTTGGTCCCACCATAGTGTTTTTCTAAAGCTTGGATCTTGTACTGACACGGTTAAGTGTATGAACTCAGAACCAGGCACTCTGATGCCAATTGAAGAAGTGAAAAACACAAGAATGGGGGGGGGGGGGGGGTTGAATTGAAACTTAAAAATCAAAAGCAATAGACACGTTATTTTTATCTCGGTTCGCTTGATCTCAAACTACTCCAGTCCACCCGCCAAGGTGATTTCGCCTCTCTTCAACAAGAACTTAATTCACTAATAAAACTGATTACAATTCTACTTTGACAACTGCCAAAGTCTTCTTGAGTAAAACCACAAACCAGTTTAACTCAAGGAAAATTACTTAATCACAAGAAAAGGTTTACTGTGTACTATTTGTTTTTCTTTACAAAAATTGTATCACTATTGTGATGTATTACACAAATTGAGTATAGTATGAATATGACTTTTTGCAACTTTTTGAGATTTTATAGAGCAGTTGTGTGAAATCATAAACGACTTACCCTTTGAACTTGTTTATATAGGCGTGACAATTCTTTCCAAATGGAAATATGATAATGTACACTTAATTCCCTTGTCTGATTGTAGCCGTTGTAAGTGATACCGCCTTAATGGAAAAGTAACGCTTCAGAACTTAGGAATCTTGCATGTTGCTTTACTTCAGAACTTGGGAATTCAGAAGCATAAGGTTTTGTTAGCGTGTTAGACTTTCGTTCAAAATCAGGATATCTTTTTCTTTAGCGCAGATTATGATCATCATACTTTAGAACATTCTGATTACTCAGCTTGAGTGCTTCTGTGGCTTAACTTCTTATGTCGTTTCAGTCAGAACTTCTATACCACATATAACACAAATTTAAAGTTCATATTTGTTCTTTGTGTTTGTTATCGTCAAAAATAATATGAGGGTTGTAGAATCAAACTATGTTCTAACAATCTCCCCCCTTTTGATGATAACAAAAACTAGGATTTTTCAATAAAACATTACATAACAAAAGCTTAAGAGAGTCTCCCCCTGAGTTGAGTACTCAGATAGAACACAGTCGCCTTTTGAAGGATGCTAGAGCAGTTATTCAAGAAGGTGCATGCACTATCTGGGGTCAACTTCCGGATATTCCTTACAAGTCCAACAAATTTGGTTTGGGTTTCACCTCGGAGGCACAAAGAGCTGTTCGACGGACTCGCGTCGGGGGCCACCCTTAGGAATCAGCAATCAGGGATTCAACACAGTTGAAGACAGTGAAGGCAGTTGTGACCTGGATGAGTGGATTTTTCCAACCGTCAACGAAGGACTAAACAACTGGGAAGCCAAATAATTTGTAATAATTAAACAATTTAGACTTTTAAACCTTGTGTATTACACGAGGCACAATGGTCCATTTGTGAGGGTTGTTGCGCCATCTTCATATGTCATCAATAAATCACAGACCTTTTTTGCATGCAAATTTTACGCTCTTTGCTCTTCTTTTTCTACCTTTTTATTTGTTCAAAGATAGCTATGCTCTTACACACACTCACATATCAAAATGCAGATCCATATCCACTCAGGATCCCATGGGTAACGATTCTGTTATGGCCTATCATGACTTTGAAAATCTGATCTACCAAGCCGAAGAAGAAGGTGAGGAAGATTGTCAGGTACTAGGAGAATTATTCGGGTTATTGCAACAAGAAGAAATGACCATACAACCACACGAAGAGCCAGTGGAAATAGTTAACTTAGGTACTGAAGAGGACAAGAAATAAGACAAGATATGTGCCAAACCTGGAGTTTAGTGTCAAGAAGCGCTTAACTCAGTTACTACATGAATATGTTGAGGTCTTTTCCTGGTCATACGAAGACATGCCAGGACTCGACACTGATATCATGGTCTCTCGTCTGTCAAAAAAAGAAAACTGCCCTCCAGTAAAATAGAAAGTCTGTCGTATGAGGCCAGAAATGTCAAAGAAAATCAAGCCTGAAGTCATGAAGCAGTTCAATGCTGGATTCTTAGATGTCACCTCCTATCCATAATGGGTCGCCAATGTTGTTCCAGTGCCTAAAAAGGACGTTAAGGTATGTATGTGTGTAAACTACAAAGACTTGAATAGGTAAATCCCCAAGGATGACTTCCCCCTTCCCCACATTGATATTTTGGTTGACAACACCGCACAACATAAAGTATTTTCTTTCATGGAAGGCTTCTCCAGATACAACCAGATCAAAATGGCACCTGAGGACATGGAAAAAACGACCTTCATCACACAGTGGGGGACGTCTGTTACAAAGTTATGCCATTCGGGTTGAAGAACGTTGGGGCAACCTATCAGTGTGCCATGGTAGCTCTATTTCACGAGATGATCCATCACGAGATATAAGTATACGTGGATGACATGATAGCCAGATCTCAAACTAAGGAGGAACACCTCGCCCATCTACAGAAATTGTTTAACCTAAAGAAATACAAACTAAGGCTGAATCTGAATAAATGCACTTTTGGAGTGAGGTCCGGTAAACTCTTAGGATTCATTGTCAGCGGCAAAGGTATCAAAGTGGACCTTGCAAAGGTAAAAGCAATACAAGAAATGCCTTCTCCTCACACTGAGAAAGAAGTTAGGGGATTCTTAGGATGGCTAAACTATATCGCCCGTTTCATTTCCCATCTAACTGTCACTAGTGAACCAATCTTCAAATTACTGAAGAAAGATCAAGTGTTGGAATGGAACGACGACTTCCAGGATGCCTTCGACAGGATTAAAGAATACCTTCAAGAGCCTCCCATTTTGATGCCTCCAGTTGAGGGAAGACCTTTGATCATGTATCTAACTGTCTTGGAAAATTCAATGGGGTGTGTGATGGGGCAGCATGACGAGTCTGGCCGAAAAGAGCACGCAATATGCTACCTGAGCAAAAAGTTTACCGACTATGAAACTAGATATTCAATGCTCGAGAAAACTTGTTGCACTCTGGCATGGGCTGCTCGCCAGCTAAGACAGTATATGTTTACTCACACTACCTTATAGATATCCAAAATGGATCCAATTAAATACATATTCGATAAGCTCGTCCTCTCAGGAAGGATAGCAAGGTGGCATATGGTCTTAACTGAATATGACATTTGTGATACGGTGGCTGAACCGACTGTTAATATTGGTTTTATTTTATTGTCTGCAAATGTCGCGGTAAGCAAGAGTCGCCACCGACATTTCTTTTATCCAACAAAAGAAAGGGTGAAAAGAACAGAAAAATACCTTTTTCGAGATTTTCTGAGTAAGGAGGGTAGATTATGGAAAGGGAAGGTGTTAGCATCCTTTCCATCCGTGGTTTTCCATGGGCTCTTACGTACTTGCTCATTTTTGAAAATTGTTTGTGTTTGTATGTTTTGAAAGTTTTTGTTTGCTTTATGGTAACTCTTGTATCAGTCTTCAAGAGTGTGATAAAGCATTTTGAAAAGATTTTTGAAAGTGTGTAAGTGTGAAAATTTCAGGTTTGAGCAAGTACTGAAGAGTCATCTACCTACTCGAAAAAAGGACGTTCTTTTCCTCCTTTCCTTTAGATAGTGCTATCCTACTATTAGTGAATAGGTAGCCCTATCGTTGGATGTTGAAGGACTATCGAAATGGACGCTATGGTCATCGAAGGCAACATGTAAAGATATCATAGCATTCGAAGGGATTGTCATCATATAGGCAACATCGAGGGACAAGATCATTTCTCGTAGGCAACTCGGGGGATGTTAGGGACCATGATCTTTATGATGACTTTTGAATTAAGGGTATTTCCGAGGCAACCAAGTGAGGTATACCCTAAGGGTGCAAGTGTGAGGAATGTGTTCAATTTTCAGATATTTATCTTATGTTAGTGATCTAAGGATTAATTGACTTTATCTTGTCATGCACGCCTAATTTACTAGCAGTTAATATTTAGCAGAAATTTAAAGTGCAGAAATTTAAATCTACGCTATTACAATGTTTTCGGGGAGGGGGAATTTACATGTCCAAATGGGGGAAAGAAAATAAAGAAAAGCAGTAAAGTCATATTTTAATCTATTACATCCCATCAGTATGTACAATATTATAAAAGATGTGAGAATAAGATAAACGCGCGTGAAAATGGAAAGAAACGTCTAACAACCTAAAAAAGTCTAAGTAAAAAAAATCTTTTTGTTTTGTTCGTTTTAAGAAAATAATTAAACTAAATAAACTAAATAACATCCTAATTAATTAAAAAAGAAAAAAAGATTGTTGATTAAAAATTAATTCTAATGAGACTACTTCTATTATTTTTGGTATTTTTGTTTTATATAATGAAAAAGAAATGATATAAATAAAATTAATCATAATTCTATTTCATTTTAATTAGAAAAAAAGTTAAAGTTTAATTAATTAATTGTACTCAAAATTAATTATTAAAAAAACCTAAATCCTAAATTTCTATGTGATATTATTATTAAGTGAAAAAAACATTTTGAAATTAATAAAATAAAAGAAATAAAGAAATAAACAAAAGAAATAGGTCAGGCTTGAAAAATAGGGGGTGTTGTTATCAAATTGTTTTGGCCCAAATCAGAATTGGCGTTGGGATTTAGTGGGGAGCGCCTTTGTGGCTCATGGTGCATCTGTGTATGGTGACCTTCGATTCCTGCGTTAAAATTCAAATATAACCATACATAAAGCTTGCAAACATAATAGGGGTTAATAATGTATGATTAAAATGTGTTTATATCGTATGAATCAAGGAAATCAAAATCAAGTAAAAATGCAAATCGTGGGGTGGTTGAAACGCGTTTCAGACAGCTTTAGGACTTGGGAATGGCTGGGAACAGTCCAGGAGGCTTCCAAGAATACGTCTGAGCCTTTGTCTTGGATCAAAACCACCTGCAATTTGAAATTCAGTTTTAACAACTTTGGAATTTTTGAATGAAATGTACAGCAATTCTTTAGGCTTTCTGTAGAGCTTTTTGAAGAGCATTTGGAGAGCTTTTTGAGAGATTTTTTTAGAGGAATTTCATGATCCCTTTGGCTTGTAATGTTATGTATTTATAGAGGGAAGATAGGAGTGAATAAACAAGGTAAAGAATCAATGCATTCATGGCCTTGGAGACAAGGATAAAACACATTGAAAAATGTCCATATTTGTGATATCTTTGCCTCTTTGGTCACTTGCATGAACCTGGTCCCTTTGGATGTATCTTGAACGAAAATATGGGCCTTCTAATAGATCAAATCAAACCCAAATGTCATGGCCCATTATTCTTTATATTTTAATTTAATTTATTTGATTTAATTCATATTTAAATGAATATAAATTCAAATAAATAGAAATAAAAATCAAAATAGTGCATGGTTATGTTTAGAGGTACTTGGGTATGTCATAAACATGTTTGAACCCTAAAAGTTAGGTCCAATAACCTAAAAAAACAATTTTTCTCAAAGTTGACTTCATGCATTTTTCAAAAATTTTCCAAACTTGTGAAAACCATAACTTGCTCAATATTCATCTTCTGAAGATGATATTGGACTTTTTGAAAATACCATGATTTCCTATACAATCTCTATGTTTACCATTTTTTTCTTTTGAAGAAATTATCTTGATGTAAGTTGTCTGGGAAAAAAGTGTCTTTTGTTGACTTTTGAAATTGACATGTAATGTATAAGCTTGTATCTTTTGATTGAGTAATTTCTTTAACTTGATGGCTGAAGAGAAGTTGTAGGGAATTGGATTCTCTTCAAAATGAGCTTTGGTTGGAAACTTTGTGATAAAGTATGAGAAATTTATATTTGGTCAAAGTTTGGTTGACTTTTCTTATAGAAACCCTAATTTGCCATTTTTTGACTTTTGATGAATTAGGAGCATTTCTTGAGATATCATGATCAACCCTTGATCAAATGATGGATATCACTTCAAAATGTTGATGTTGACCAAAAATCCTGAAGTTTGACTATATTTGGGTCACAGTTGATATTTGACCTAGTACAGTTGATTTTCCAATACTTGAGCAATTGACTGAGCAAACTTATTGAGTAAGGCATGAAACTTGGCATGGATGATCTTGATGAAAATGGAAACCCTATTTGGGGGTTCATTGCCTTAGGAGGAGAATTGTCTGGTCAATTCTTGGTCAACCTTGAGCAATTGAGAACCTCTAAGAGTATGTCTTGTGTGAAAATAGGAGGGAAAATTTTGGGGTACAACAACATCCAATAAACTACCCAGAAAGCAATAAAAGGCAGTGTGTTAGCCGATCACCTTGCTCATCAGGCTGTGGATGACTATCAGTCCATGAAATTAGAATTCCCAGACGAGGACATCATGTTGCTAAACAATTGTGAAGAACTCAGACCATATGAAGGACCTGAACAAGGATCCCGATGGACCATGGTTTTTGACGGAGCATCCAACGCAATCGGTAACATCATAGGCAATGCGATCATATCCCCTGAAGGATGCCATACTCCCTTAACTGCTATATTATGCTTCAACTGTACCAATAATATGGCGAAATATGAATCGTGTATTATGGGTCTCAAGGCTGCCAGAGATTTAGGAATCAAGTCATTAAGTGTATTTGGAGATTAGGCCTTAGGCATCAGTCAGATCAAAGGAGAATGGGACACGAAGCACCTTAATCTCATCCCCTATAAAGAACATGTGTTGACATTAATCCCATATTTTGAAGAAATTAACTTTGAACATTTTCCACGAGAGGAAAATCAACTAGCAGACGCGCTAGCCACTATGTCATCCATGTTTAAAATTAGGTGGGATAATGAGGCTCCTCAGATCACCATTGAGAGGATGGACGAACCAGCTCACTGTCACGAGATTGATACTGAAGAAGTAGTGGACAAGCCTTGGTTCCATGAAATTAAGAGATATCTCGAGGCCCAAGAGTATCCGGAGGGAGCTTCAGTCAATGATAAGAACTTCCTGAGAAGGTTTTCTTCTAAATTCTTCCTCAGTAACGGAATCCTCTATAAGTGCAACCACGACTCTACTTTGCTTCGGTGCGTAGACCAGAGTGAGGAAGAAAATATCATGGATGATTTACACGAAGGTACCTTTGGCACTCATTCTAGTGGACACACTATGGCTAAAAATATCCTACGGGCAGGATAATACTGGTCCACCATGGAAGCAGATTGTTATCAACATTCACGAAATTGTCACAAGTGCCAGACCTATGCTGACAAAGTACATGTGCCTCTGGTTCCCCTAAATGTCCTAACTGCTCCTTGGCCCTTTGCAATGTGGGGTATTGACATGATTGGAGATATCAAACCCACAACTTCTAATGGAAACTGCTTCATCTTGGTTGCCATTGATTACTTCACGAAGTGGGTTGAGGCAGCTTCCTTCGCTTTAGTCACCAAGAACGTTGTGGCCCGATTCATCAAACAGAATCTTATATGTCGGTACGGTATTCCTGAGAGAATAATTACGTATAATGGTACCAATCTTAACAATACTATGATCACTGCACTATACGCGTAATTCAAGATCCAGCATCATAACTCTTCTCCTTACCGGGCAAAGATGAATGGTGTTGTGGAAGCCGCTAATAAAAACATCAAGAAGATCATACAGAAAATGACAGTGACCTACAAGGACTGGAATAAGATGTTACTATTCGCTCTCCATAGTTATTGTACCATGATGCGCACATCAACGGGGGAAACTCCTTTCTCCTTAGTATACGGCATGGAAGTTGTCCTACCAATTGAAGTCCAAATACCTTCTTTGAGAATCATAAAGGATACGGGGTTGAGTGAAGATGAATGGATTTAGACTCGACTTGACCAAGTGAACTTGATTTATGAGAAAAGGCTTACAGTTGTCTGCCATGGCCAGATGTACCAAAAACGTATGATTAAAGCTTTTAATAAGAAGGTCAGACGTCAGGTATATCGGGTTGGTGACTTAGTAATCAAGCGTATCATACTGCCACAAGGTGATCCCAGGGGAAAATAGACTCCTACATATGAAGGACTATTTTTGATAAAAAACATATTTTCTGGTGGAGCAATGATCTTAACCACTATGGACAGCGACGACCTTCCGCACCCTGTAAACGCGTACATAAATAAAAGATACTACGCAAAAACAAAGACTCGCTAGGTCGGCTGGCCTAGGCAAAAATTAGGGCATCTCGGCGAACCAAAAGGGTTCGGGCAAAAATTAGGGATAAAATACAAAAAATATATACACCCGGCAAGCTGAAAACCCAAAAGGGCGGCTTGGCCAAAAAAGGGTATCCTGGTGGACTGAAGATCCGAAAGGGCGGTCCAGGAAAAAGTTAGGGATTTAAAGTGTATGACTATGTCTTGTTGGATCACCTTACATCCACTCTCCGGCATCAATCGTCAAACTCAAATGGTTCTAATAAATCCAATCAGCTTCGAACAAAACAGCAAGTGGATGAGACACTCAGAGACATGAAGGCTATAACAGAATGGGAACCCCATGGGATTATTTCACATAGTTGTCTTTTCTTTGTATAAATTTTCATTGATACGTTGACATTATCTTATTAGGATGATCGTACCTTTGTGCAAAAACACTTATTCAAGTTAATACAAAGATATTCTTTTGAAAGTGCAAAACCATTTGTTTCTCCTTTATTGTTTCTGTTTTGTTTGCAAAAAAAGTCCAGTATTTATTCTTGAACATATTCATTTGAATGTAATAATTGTTTATAAATGAATGCATAAAAAGGAAAAACTAAACAAAAAGACAATTACTAATGGCTTTAAGAAACAAGACAACATCTATGGGCCATTTCACAAAACCCCCGCAGGTACTCTCTCCAACAGAGCAGAAGCAAGAACATCCTGTTACAGGATCATTATCATATCCCCAGCAGGTAGCCTAATGAATCCTTTTGTGTTCATATCCCCGACGGAGCAAAGCATCCAGTTGCCACCTCAAAGATTCCCCAGCAAAAGTTGCCCAACTTCTTAGGATTCCCCAGCATAATTTCACGAAGTCCACAAGAAATGCACGACGTTTCCCTTCCCCAACAAATTTTATTTCTCTAATAATGGAAACTCATCCATCAACGCTTCAACTTCAACAAATATGAAGCCTTACACTCCTCATCCCCAGCAGCAGTCAGGGAGTTATTTTCCTTAATCCAATAACACTGCAGCAGAACAGCTTACATGTGCATACATTGCATTCATACATCATAAACATCGACAACACAAATGCATATATTACAATCTCATTTATTTTGAGAAAACATCATTGTGCCATGCATTTCATACATCATGTCATTGCATACAACTAACTCTTTACCTTTTCAGGAAAGAACAATCAATAGAACATTATCATCAACAAATTTCAACAAGGCAAGGAAATTATCTATGAACAAATCAATAGTAGATCAATTCTCGAAACAAGGCTAATTGACTATCTACATGACAAATACTTCCTTCAGACCTCTGCCGGTTTAGTTTAAATCTCTCAACATTTTAACCTGATTCTTTCCTGCAGTCATCTTCTCTGGTTCAGATAAATTGCTCCAAGATTTATTCTGATTCTTTTCCAGACCCCTGCTGGTTCAGTTTAAATCTCTCAATGGTTTATCCTGATTCTTTCCTGCAAACATCTTCTTTAGTTCAGATAAGTCGCTCTAAGGCTTGTTCTGATTCTTTTCCAAACCCCTGTTGGTTCAGTTTAAATCTCTCAATGGTTCATCCCGATTCTTTCCTGCAGAAATCTTCTCTGGTTCAGATAAATCGCTCCAAGATTTATTCTGATTCTTTTCCAGACCCTTACTGGTTCAGTTTAAATCTCTCAACGGTTTATCCTGATTCTTCCCCAGTAAACACTTTCTCTGGTTCAAATAAATCGCTCCAAGATTTATTTTGATTCTCTCTTGTTAAAGAATATCAAAACCTCTTTTGGTTCAGTTTAAACCTCTCAACGGTTTATCCTGATTCTTTCCCGCAGACATCTTCTCTGGTTCACATAAGTCGCTCCAAGATTTATTCTGATTCTTTTCCAAACCCCTGCTGGTTCAGTTTAAATCTCTCAACGATTTATCCTGATTCTTTCCTGCAGACATCTCCTCTGGTTCAGATAAGTCACTCCAAGATTTACTCTGATTCTTTTCCAGACCTCTACTGGTTAAGTTTAAATCTCTCAACGGTTTATCCTAATTCATCCCCAATAAATACTTTCTATGGTTCAAATAAGTCGCTCCAAGATTTATTCTGATTCTCTCCAATTAAAGAATATCAAGACCTCTTTTGGTTTAATTTAAACCTCTCAATGGTTTATCCTGATTCTTTCCTAGTAAGACACTTTCTCTGGTTCAGATAAATCGCTCCAAAGATTTATCCTGATTCTTCCCGGTTAAAGATTATTCAAAACTTCTGCTAGGTTCAATTTTAAATCAACCAAAGGTCTACTCTAATTCCTGCCCCAGTTGAAGTCAAGTTTAGACTTAGTCTAATTTCTGTCAACAATCACCTATGGATGGCATATATAAGCCCATCTCTGAAAACTCTCCATCATTACTCCAAATGGCATCTTTTAAGCCCATCCCTTACACCTCAACCACATTATCATAAAGTGCAAATTTCTGGGTACTCTAGATTTTAATCATCTTCTACCTTCAAGTCACGAATGGCGGGTTCGCCAATCTAACTCTTCAGGTTTAACAAGATTTAACAGGGGCAGCTGTTGTACCCTAAAATTTGCCCTCTCATTTCTCAAAGGATCATTCTAGACCCTCCTGTTTGTTTCTGGAATGTTTCAAGTCTCAAATCATAATTTTCTAAAGAAAGTCATTCACAAGGTAAAATGGTCAAAAGCACACTGAAAAGTCAAACTCTGACTTTTTGATCAAAATCAAGTTTCAACAATCATATTTCATCAGGACATGAAATTGGTCCATCAAAAATTAGAAGTCAGAAAATACTTTGAGAAATCAAATTTTTAAACATTTAGAAAATTTTCTAAGTGTTAAGAGAATATGATACTTCAGAACTTCTGTGCCAGCCTTCACGCAAGTGCAATCAGAATTTGCAAACACGGTTCAGAATATGATGCTTCAATCAGAACATATGGAAGTAATGTTCTTCGGTCAGAACATGACTCATCAGCATATGGAGGCTACGCTTCTTGTCTTTTGCGATCATAACATCACCAAATCCCAAAACCTCGTTTGAGCAGCCTGCTGCTCTACTATATCACAGTCCTGCAACCAGCTGTTGATCTAGTCCTCGCTTGCACTTTATCAAACCCCATATTTGCATCAAATTAGCATACAAAAACTATGATTAAAAAGAAATGGAACACTAATCCAAAAAGGTTTAAATCTCATTTTTTCCCCCCAAAACCACAACTAACTCACCTATAAATAAGTTGCTCCATCACACTTTCAAAAGGCTGGATTTTGGAAAGAGATAATTATCAAAGAGAGAAAAGAAAACAGTAACACATTCGTGAATCCTGAATTCCTAAACAAAGCCAAAACCTTTGTTCATCCCTTTGAATTAAAGAACATAGCATTTTGTGTTTTGTTGTTCTTGCAGAGTCCAGAACATCTGAAGACAATAGCACAAGTTCTAAAACACGTTCCAGATTCAAGGTAAGTCTTTCTGACTTTGGATATTTTTATTCAGAACATCATTAAATATGTAAATATCATAGTATTGATCTTGTCCATAGCATTTCATAAATAAAAAATTGTGGATAGAAACTTCTTGAATAAAGCTAGGCTCAGAATTAGGATTAGAACTTCTATGAATTATTGTGCTTTTTATCATTCTGATTTGCTGATGAGAACTGATTAGGTTGTAGATGTTCTGACTAATGTAAGGAATGAGATGAAGTGTAACACAGAATTTCTGGGTTTTCTTTCCCACTGTTTTAGCACAACACAGAACTTCTGAGTTCTCCTCATTATTTTTAACACGCATAGAATTTATGATTTTCACTCACTGTTAACACGCACGAAACTTCTAATTTTCTTACTGTTAACACACACAAAACTTCTGATTTTCTTACTATTAACATGCACAGAACTTCTGACTTTCACTCATTATTAACACGCACAGAACTTATGATTTTCTTATTGTTAACACGCACAGAACTTCTGACTTTTACTCACTGTTTAACACAACACAAAACTTATGACTTTTTGCTCACTGTCTAAACATAACCCAGAACTTCCGTTTTTGCCCTCTAACGTTTCTTTCAGGATTCCAATGACATCAACCCAGAACTTCTGATAACCTCTGACGATTCTTGCTGAACCACAACGCGCCTGGCATCAGAACTTTTGGTCCTCTTTATTTTGCTTTCAACAACATGCTGATCTTATTTCTCTTTATTTTTCCTCTTTATTTTATTTTATTAGTAGTGCTATTTTTATTAATATAAAAAATGACACAAAAATATTTTCTTTTTATTAACTAATTATTTCCTTTTTATTCTTCTAATTCATTAAGACAAAAAATTGTTTTCAAAACAAGTCCTTTCCTTTTTTTAATATTTTACAATTCGATATGGTTGTAATAGATGATTAGGATTTAAATTCTTGTAAATCCCCATTTGTAATTATGTACCCCCATCCCTAAGTGATGTAATAGCATAGGACTTTACATTTTCGCAATTTATTGCTTTCAAATATAAATGCTAGTAATTAGGGTATGTATGGCAATACATGAAATCAACAAATAGATAACCCTAATCAAGACTAAATGCATGTAAACCAAACACACTTGCACACTTGCACACTTAGGGTAATCCCGCTTTGTTTCCTTTCAGAAAATAGTCATGTCCCTCGAATATGGGTGTTTTAGCAAAGACCCTCGATAAAAGATCGTAGTCCCTCGATGACCCTCAATGTTGCCTTCGGTAAACGATCTAGTCCCTAAACAAAATTGATAAAACGTCCCATAGGTTTCCTTCTATGACTATACAAACGTCCCGCGCCCGTCCCTTCATATCCAACGATGGGGCTTCTTACCAAATCAATGGTAAGATAGCAACATCTAAAGGAAGAGGAAAATAACATTATACCTTTTTAATAGGTAGGATGCTCCTAGTTTCTCGCTTTTTTACAACAAAAACATTTTATACACCAACACCTTCATTAGAAACATTTTCAAAAGTTAAAACACTTTGTACGCATTCTTATAGAAACGACAACCAATACAAAGACACCTTTTCAAAATCACTTTCCAAAACACATTCCACAAACACCTCTTTGAACTATTTTTTAAAACCAACACTTTTTACGGGTTCTTATAAAAACGAGAACCATTACAAAGACGTTTTTCAAAATACTTTCAAAAACTACACCACAAGCATATTTTCAGACAAAGCAAGTGATCTAGCAAGCAACTAAGAGCCCGTAGATAACTACAGATGAAAAGGGTGTTAATACCTTCCCTCTTCATAACCTACCCCCCGAACTCAAGAAATAATCTCGAAAGGTCTTTCCTGTTCTTTTCAACCTTTCCTTTTGGATAAAAGAAAAGTCGGTGGCGACTCTTGCTAACCGCAACAATTGCGATCAAACGCAAAACACCCAAGTCAGTTCTCCAACCGTGTTACACATATGTTTGTCTTGAATTCATCCATTTGTTTTCACTATATTTAAACTATGCTTTTTACTCTCTTTTTGACATTCAACTCTTGTTTTTTGCAAGCCTTTAGAGGGAGGATGACGAAAACAATGCCTTAATCTCATACAATATTATTTTGGATAGACCTTGATGACGATGTACAGGCTTTCTTTCAAATCCTAAAGACTGGAGTTATAAGGAAGATAATCCCTAGTCAACCCCTTAGAGCCAAAGAAGTAGAAATTTCCTTTTTACACAAAATGAAACCTTTAATCAGAACCTGGGGCAGGGTAGTCTTTCAGTTAATTCAAATGCGCGCTTAGTCGTAAACTTTCACTTTATATGCAATGAATGGCATCAAAAAGATTCCTCTGGAATCAAAAGACGGTGATGGTTCCCTATCACATAGACAGTCATTATCTCTCAAAAAGAAAAGCCCACTAAGTCAAAACCTACAAAGGAGACTTAAGAAAAACTGGGGCATCCCGCTGACTGTAATCTCAAAACAGGAACAGTCAGGAAAAAATCAGGGATAATAAAAAAAAGAGGTCACTGCAAATCCTCAACAACATGAAAAATGTTGCAAAAAAAATGATTACCTTTCGATAAACTTAACTTGTCTAGACCATCACCAAAATGCCATTCCAGATTCAATTGGAGTTCAAACACACAATTAACTGAGCTTAAGACTGGAGAACACCACGAAGAATGAGAGGGTACAACTACACTTTGATCCTTATCCTTTGTTCCTTAAAACGTGAGCCAAGCCACGCTACAACCCTTCAAAAGTCCTCATTGAAGCATAGGTTAGTTCGAAAGCATACTATTACAAAAGGTATTCTGACTCCTGTAAGGCTTTACTCTAAATCCTGAGTTGAACATTCTTACAAAAAAAATTTATCTTGTAAAATGCATTTTAAAAACTTCAAGACAAGCATAAACTTTGCATTATTTGAATATCGTTGTTTGTATATGGCTATTTGTTTGACAGTAGAGAAATTCACACGACGAATGTCCAGTGAACAAAACCCTTTTAATGAACAAAATCACTTCATGTGGGGAGACACTTCCTATAAAAAATCTCCTATAAGAAAGGGGCCACGACATGATAATTATCTAGCACATCTGGGGCAGTCAAGTCAAGATTCCAAGAAATCTCGCAAGAATTGCTAAATATACCAGGGGAAGGTCTGTACCTAAATCACTGGGGACATTGGACATGAATTCCAGCAACAAATAATGTACGATCAAACAAACATCTTCTGGCAGTGTGGCAACACCTGCTATCAGGGGCAGTGACAAATATCCCCCAAAATCCTGTTCATAGGATGGCCCCCAGCCAGGGTTTCAATCTCTGAAAACTTCTCCCCAACTGAGTCGACCTCAAGAATCCTCGAGGATTTATGCCAAAAGAAGACACCTCTCCAACATACTGGCGACATGGTTTACTTTCACAACAAACTACAAATTCCCCATCTTGAGTTTGCCTCTCCGATTTCTACAAATCAAGGGACCATAACTCCTCTTCCCCGGTAGACTGCTCTACAATCCCCAGTAAGTAACTGCAAAGCTTGGAAACTGACCAGATAACAGTTAACTTTAATACATTATTTTGAAGCCTTGAATCCAACCAGATAAAAGTTCAACTTCATCCTTTCAAGTAAGTTATTACGAAGCCTGGAACTCAACCAGATAACAATTAACTTCATCCACCTCAGAAAATTGTTGTGAAGCCTGGAATTTGACCAGATAACAGCCTAACTTCACTCTCCCAAGTAATTTCCTGCGAAGCATGGAATCCGACCAGATAACAGTTAATTTAATCTTCCCCAGTAAGTCACTGCGAAGCCTGGAATACGACCGGATAACAGTCAACTTTATTTATCCTCAATAATTTGCTGCCAAGCCTAGATTTCAACCAGATAACAGGTAACTTTCCTTTCTCTTCCATCAAGAGATAATTCCACAGTAGAGCAACAGACAACTGAGACTCCTAAAATCTTTTCCCCAAGCAGAAACCAACGTCCTCCACAGAGTTTTCTTCTCAAGCAAAGTCAACTTCCCCAGCAGATTTCTCCTCAAACAAAAACAGGAATCCCCAGTGGAAACATTCTAAAATAAGGTCCGAAGAGGAGTATACTCTTCATCCACAGCAACAGTCTGGGATTTCATTTTCCAAGGATCCCCAACATTTGTCAAGGATTTATTTTCCCAAACAAAGATACACTTCAATAACATTTCACATTTCATACATCCTATTTACATATAGGATAAATGCATACGGCATAATCTAATTTATTTTGAGGACACCATGCATTTCATACATCATGACATTGCATACAGCTAATGTTTTACCTTTTCAGGAAAAGTTCAATCAACAGATATGTATCATCAACAATTTTAAATAGTTCCAAATTAATACCTGTAACAAGCTAGGAAAACTATCTGAGAACAACTGATTATAGATTAATACTTGTAACAAGTCGGGAAAGCTATCTACATGAGCAGATTGAAGATTAATACTTGTAACAAGCCAGGAAAACTATCTTTCTTTCTAAGGTAAGATATACCTGAAACCAGATAGGATAACTGTCTCAACAACCAGCAAAAAAGGTTCCAGATTAATACCTGTAACAAGCCAGAAAAACTATCTTAGAACAGCTGATTATAGATTAATACCTGTAACAAGCTAGGAGAGTTATCTACATGATCAGATTGAATATTAATACTTGTAACAAGCCAGGAAAACTATCTTTCTTTTTAAGGTCAGAGATTAATACCTGAAACAAGATAAGACAGCTATCTACTCGACCAACTGAAGCAACCCTACCCAGGTTCCTTCTCATTTCTAGATGAAGTTGAACTTATCATGAAGTAACCCTGCCCAGGTTCCTTCTCATTTCTAGATGAAGTTTTACACGGGCTCATCATGAAGTAACCCTACCCAGGTTCCTTCTCATTTCTAGATGAAGTTTTACCCAGACTCATCATGAAGTAACCTTACCCAGGTTCCTTCTCATTCCAGATGAAGTTTTACACTGACTCAACATGAAGTAACCCTACCCAGGTTCCTTCTCATTCCAGATCAAGTTTTACATGGACTCATCATGAAGTAACCCTACCCAAGTTTCTTCTCATTCCAGATGAAGTTTTACACTGACTCATAATGAAGTAACCCTACCCAGGTTCCTTCTCATTCCAGATGAAGTTTTACACGGACTCATCATGAAGTAACCCTACCCAGGTTCCTTCTCATTCCAGATGAAGTTTTACACGGTCTCATCATGAAGTAACCTTACCCAGGTTTCTTCTCATTCCAGATGCAGTTTTACCAAGACTCATCTTGAAGTAACCCTACCTAAGTTCCTTCTCATTTCCAGAGGCAGTTTCACACGGACTCATCCTGAAGCATTCCCTATCCAGGATCCTTCTCTCAAACTCTAGGTGAAGTTCCACATGGATTCATCCTGAAGCAACCCTACCCAGGTTCCTTCTCATTTCCAGATGTAGTTTTACTCGGACTTATCATGAAGTAACCCTACCCAGGTTCCTTCTCATTCTAGAGGAAGTTTTACACGGACTCGTCATGAAGTAACCCTACCAAGGTTCCTTCTCATTCTAGATGAAGTTTTACACAGACTCATCATGAAGTAACCCTACCCAGGATCCTTCTCATTTCCAGATGCAGTTTTACCCAGACTCATCTTGAAGTAACCCTACCCAGGTTCCTTCTCATTTCCAGATGCAGTTTCACACGGACTCATCCTGAAGCATTCCCTACCCAGGATCCTTCTCTCAAACTCTAGGTGAAGTTCCACATGGATTCATCCTAAAGCAGCCCTACCTAGGCTTCCCTCTCATATGTCTCCTAAAAGCAGCCCTACACAGGCCTATCACATATAAACAATTGAATACCTCTTATGGTTAGATTTATTTCTTCCAGATTACAAATAGGCAAAAGACATCTACTATTTCAGTATAAATCAACCAAAAGATTTATCCTGATACCTTTCCTAGTCAATCTGGATGGCATCTATAAGCCCATCTCCAAAAAATTTCCATCATTTCTCCAAATGGCATCTTTAAGCCCATTCCCTACACAGTCAGCTAACATATCATCGAGTGCAAATTTATGGGCACTTTAGTGTTCAATCATCTTCCACCTTCAAGTCATGAATGGCAGGCTTGCCAGTCTAACTCTTCAGGTTTAAGAAGATTGAACAGGGGCAGTTGTTGTACCCCAAAATTTACCCTCTCATTTTTCAAGGTCTTTCTCACTAGGAATATCAAGGTTCAAGCTTGCACAAGTACATTGGGATTTTCCAATACTAAGATTAAAAGAAAATTGTCAAAAAAAGGAGAAAACAGATAAGAATAATATTTTGACAAATTTGGAGAAAAACAAGTGTTCTTCGATTCAGCTCCTTCGATTGACCTTTTGGACTCTTTTGATGCAAGCTTGGATAGAATCCTTCGATTGGGCGTGGTCCTCTGGCACGTTGGTTTGGCCACATGTGACCCCTGGTAAGCAAGCCTTCGATTGGACAAGAGCCACCTTCACACAAAGCTTCGATTGGAGTTTTGGTTTCCTTCGAATCAGCATCTTTCGAACCCAACTCTGGATCCTTCAAAGCAAGGTTGAGAAAATCTCATAGCCTTACCCTACTTGTCAGGCTACTTTGCTTCCAAATCTTTACATAATCAGAAGCTTGTACAATGGATAGAAGTTTTGTCTATTGGATAATACTATTCTTGGTTAAAATAGAAATATCTACGTACTTTTTTTTCATAGAGAGTACTTTTATCACAAAAGCAGCTTCCAACCAGATTCATGTCTGAACGAAAAGCAGTGCCAGAAGCACAAGTTCAATCTTCTGCCAGCAGGCCCCCACTTGTACTGGAAACATGGGAACAACGAAAAAGGACAAGACTTGTTTCACCTTTAACCAAACCATGGTTTGTCATCATACAAACCTGGTTACTTCAAACATGTTGATTCTTTTCTCTATAAATAGAGACGCATTTGCAAGCTCAAAGGAGGAATTTTTGGCCAGAGGAACGAATCTCCAAAATTTTCTCAAACACCAAAAGTTCTCAAACACTTAAACATTTGTGAAAACACAAACCCGGAATCCCAAGAACTTGTCCTCTTCGAATCTGAAAGGTCCTTGTACTTTGTTACCCTTCGAATCCAGCAGGAAGAACCTCACGCTTGTTCTTCTCTTTCGAATCCACCATCAAAGGCCTAACCTCTGGTCCCTCCCTTCGAATCCAGCAGCATTCAAGGGAACCACTTCAAGGTCCAACACACCCTCCAGCCTCCAGCAGGGTAAGTTGTTCCAAACCTTGAGCTTTTCGTTTCTTGTATAACATGTGAATAAGCTTTTCTTTCGTTTCAAGCATGTACATATCATTGTTATTTTTGTTTCCACCCTTTTAACATGTTTTCAGAGTTAACCCTTTCATTTTGCTTCTTGTTTACCTAAACATGCATTAAGTATTAAAACTGGTTGTAAGGCAATGCTAGCATGGCCTTAGGCCATGTTGCTATTTAAGAGTTCAAACGAAAGAAACAGGAAACGAGAAGTAGGAAACGAAGCCTCTGGCTTCCACATTAACCTCCAGGTCAAACGAAAGAAGCAACCAGAAGGCGCACTATGCTGACTTCCAGGCCCAGTCAAAAGGCACAACATGCTGACTTCCAGGCCCCAATCTAAAGGCACAACATGATGACTTCCAGGCCTCAGTCGAAAGCCACGCCCTCACCCCTTTCATGCCAAATAGAAGGAAGCCAGAAAGTGCAGAATCGAAGGGTCTTATGCCTCAATCGAAAGACCTTCTTTTTTCTTGTTTTTTTTTTCCTTTTATATTTTCATGCACTTCAATATGGTTGTAATAGTGTAGGATTTTATCTTTCTTCATTTTATTACTTTTGTATGCTTATTAGTAAAATAGGGAATGTATAACAAGATAAAAACAACAAGTAGATAACCCATAATCAAAGATAAAAGGAATGCAATCAAACACACTATTCACACATGCACCCCTAGGGTTAACTCCACTTGTTGCCTAAAAATTGTCACGTTATGCATGTGAGACGTCTTAGCAAAAACAATCAAAATACAAGATCATAGTCCCTCGATGACGCTTTGAATGTTTGCTTACAAATGATCTTTAGTCCCTCAAAAGAAATGCTAAGGTATCTCACAACATTACTATCATGACTATACGATGATCCACGCCCGTCCCTTCACATCCAATGATGGGGCTTCTTACCAAATCAATGGTAAGATAGAAATATCTAAAGGAGGAGGAAAAGAATACTAAAAGACCTTTGAGTAGGTAGGTTGCTCCTAGTTGCTTGCTTGCTCACAACAAAAACATTTTTATACACCAACACTTTCATTTTGAAACATTTTCAAAAGACAACACTTTGTATGCGTTCTTATAGAGACGAGAACCATTACAAAGACACCCTTTTCAAAGTCACTTTAAAAAACAAATGCTTCTTTGAACTATTTTACAAACAACACTTTGTATGCATTCTTATAGAGACCAGAATCATTACAAAGGCACGTTTTCAAAATACTTTCAAAACCACACCACAAAGCACACTTTCAAACAAAAGCATGTGATCTAGCAAGCAACTAAGAGCCCATAGATAACTATGGATGAAAAGGGTGCTAATACCTTCCCTTTTCATAACCTACCCCCCGAACTCAAGAAATAATCTCGAAAGGCCTTTCATGTTCTTTTCATCCTTTCCTTATTGGATAAAAGAAAAGTCGATGGCGACTCTTGCTATCCTTAACAATTGCAATCAAACGCAAAACATCCCAAGTCAGGTCTCCCACCGTGTTACACGTGGAATGTCTTCATATATCCAGGAGAATACCTCAACATAGTTATGCAACATCTGAGCCAATATTCTCTTAAAAATGTCTTCAAAGTTGGTGCCGATCTTGACTTTTTTCTTATCTGCCTCAGCACCTAGGTTTATCACTTCCACCGGTTCTTCGTGCGGTTGGATGGCCTTTTCCTCTTGTATCAGGAGTATGGTGAGTTCTCCAGGTATCACACAATCTTCTTCACATTCGTCTTCGGCTTGATAGATTGGATTTTCGAAGTCATAGATGGCAATAGTAGAGTTATTGTCAATGAGATCCGGAGTGGTTGTAGATCTGCAAATGTGTGTGTGTGCATGTAAGGTCACATGGCTATTTGAAAATGTAGTAAAATAAAACAAAGACAAGTAGCACAAGATTTGAATGCAAAATCGTCCAATGTTTTCATTAAATGAGCATATGATATATGAAATGACAAACCCTTAACAAATGGACCATTGTGCCTCAGGCAAAGCACTTGGTTTAAAGTCATTGTTTTGAAGGAAATTACACAGACAAAGTTCCTAAAGCAATAAAGACAGGAAATAGCAATTACTCCAGGTTTAAGCAGATTGAGATGAAGTCTTTAGCCTTCTAGTTGTTAAGTCCATCGTCAACAGTTGGGAAGACCCAGTCGTCAAAGTCACCATCACCATCATTGTCTTCGAGAGCATTCATTTCATTGTTCTTAATACGGAGAGGTGGTCCCCCAGCACGAGCACGTCGAACCTCTTTCTTTGCCTTTGAAGTAAAACCCAACCTAAATTTGTAAGATTTGTAGGGGATGTCAGGAAGTTGTCCCCAGATAGTCCAGCCTCCATCTTCTACAACAACCATAGCATCCTTCAGAGAGGCCATTCTTGGTGTGCCTTTAGAGATTTCAGTAGTAGAAGGAGTGGCAACAATAATCATTGGAGGCATTACTTCAAATGTTTGACAGGGGGTTTCAATAAATTCTCCATCCATTTCAACGTATTTGAAAGATTTCAAATGAGTGACCATGTATTCTTCCTCCCCACAAACTGTGACAACCTTCCCTTTTACTGGGTACTTCAACATTTGATGTAATGTAGAGGCAACCGCACCTGCCCCATGAATCCATGGGCGTCCGAGAAAGCATGAATTGAATATTTGAGATCTCACCTTAATCGGTAGATCAACCTCTCCATGGACCATTCTTTTCAAACCAATGAAGGCCCTCACCACAATATCACTAGGGTTCAGCACCAGCCTTTCATAATTTAATCTGTCCAAAGCGCCTTTGGGTAAAACATTGAGGGAGAACCCAATATCTAATAACACATGCTCTAGAGTGGTGCCTTTGCATTCAATATAAATGTGCAGAGCTTTGTTATGATTCTTCCCTGCCAGAGTTAAATCTGCATCAGAAAATCCCAAGCCGTTATCAACAGTTAGGCTTGCCACACAATTCTCAAATTGATCAACAGTGGTCTCTTGAGGTACATGGGCATTCTTCAGAAACTTCAATAGAGCTTGGGCATGTGCTTTAGATCATAATAGCAATGACATCATGGATATCTTTGAGGGTGTCTGCCCCAGTTGCTCCACTATTTTGTAATCACCTTTTTGGAATATCTTTAGAATTTCTTCCATCTCTTGTCTAGATGGGTCTTTAATCGTTACTTCTTTTGATGGTGCGTCCATCAGGGCAGGCTCAGTAACTTTCTCTTTACCTCGATTGTCAATAGTTGGTCTAGTAGCAAGAATGCAAACGGGTGTTGTAGTAGTTGTTGGAGGAGAGATCTATGGATAGAAGATCCTTCCTGTCCTAGTGACCTTACTAATTTTGACAATGTTTATAATTTTAGCATCTTCATTTTCAGCAATCCACGACTCTTTCTTGACCCTGTGATCATAAAATTTTGCCCCATAGTTCTGGGAAACAGCTTTGTCAAAGGTATAGGGGACTGGCCCCGGTTTAGTAAAGATCAAGGGAGCTACAATTGGCTCAGCATAAATCCTTATAGGGCCTTTAGAGGTGATCCTAATAGGAGTATTTGAAATGGTGATTATGGAAACATCTTCAAGTGTACTTTTAGGCAAACTTTTCACAGATGGAGTTTTCTCAAACAAAATTTCATGGCTATGAATCAGATGTTGAATACCTTTATTCAGCCACATACAACCATTAGTTTGGGAATTACAATGGTAACAATTTTCAAGGTAGTAAAGAAATAAACCGGCTCTCAGCAGATTCTTCTTAACAGTCAATAATGGAGTAGTCAAATCATTGATGGAGGAGACAAAGGAGACATCGTCAATGGAATTTACACCTTTACCGTGATTAGGTATTGGTGCGGTAATCACATTAGGGGTCTGTGTAGGGTGAAATTCAATCATCTTGTAATCAATCAAATCTTGGATCTTGTTCTTCAACTCCCAACAATTGTTTGTGTCATGTCCAGGACTAATTGAATGATAGGTGCATTTCACATTCGGATTATATTTTGGAGAGAAAGTATTGGGATTAGGATGAGGATCTCGCAATGTTACCAAATCCACCTTCAACTGATGTTGTAGAGCTTGAGACAATGGCATATTAATTCTAGTAAATTTCCTCCTCGGGGCATCAGGCCTTTATTGACTGTTTAATTGTTGTGGTCGTTGAACTGGGGTCGGGTTTGAAATCAACACATCTCCTACTGACTGATGACGATCATTCTTGCTACGATTCCTTTGTTTGTAAACAACATTAGTCTCTTTCTTACCAACAAATGGTTTCTTTACCGCATTAGAGGTTGAGGTCGTTGAGATCTTTCCACCTTTGATTCCGCTTTCCACTCGCTCACCATTCATAATCAACTCAGTAAACCCTGATGAAGAACTCCCAATCAGTAAATTAAAGAATTAACCAGTCAAGGTACCCATAAACATGTCCACTAATTCTCCGTTAGTCAATAGGGATTGCACCTTTCCCGCCAGGTCCCTCCACTTTTGAGCATACTCCTTAAAGCCTTCATTTGAACCCATAGTCATATTCTACAACTGCACATGAGTTGGTGCAAGATCAGTGTTGTATTGGTATTGTTTGTAGAATGCAGCAGCTAGATCCTCCCAGGCGTCGATATTAGTCCCCTCAAGTTGATAAAATCATTCCAACTATGTCCCAGATAAGATTTCTTGGAAGAAGTGCACCCATAACTTTTTATCGGTGTTGTGTAGTTGAATCTTGCAGACATATGACCTCAAATGCATTTTTGGACATAAGACCCCATCGTATTTGGCAAAGACAAGAACTTTAAATTTGTGGGGAATGACCACCCCATGAACCATACCTAGGTCTCCAAAGTCCAAACCAGGTATTGTTTGGATTCTACATCCTTAAGCCGATCTTTGAGTTGTTTGTACTTATCATCCGCCCGTGGGTATTGGCTCCTCGGAATAGTCTTCATCCTTAGTAGCTTGGTTATTTCCACCCCTAACTCTAGTGCATCTAGCTTCCTCTTCTTGATTATCTTCTTCCTCGGAAGAAGCCTCTTCTATTTGAGCTAGTTGGGAAGGCCCCTTAAACCTTATTCCCATGTTAAGGATGACAACCCTCTTCTTAGTCTTCTTCTTGGTGACAAGGAGTGCCATCATTTATTTCTGACATTTGGCTAGGTTGAGGAAAGTCTCTTGGAACTGTGTGTGTTGAGTTTATAGATCTTTGACGATTTGCTCTAGAGCCATCTTATAATGAAATAAACAGTAAAAATATGAGGAAACCTGTGTCGATAAATCTTCTTATGATATGCATGCTATGCGGATGCAATTTTTTCCAGGAATTTAAATTTGGTTAGCCAAAAAGGAAACAAACACCACAATTGTATTAATAAGTTCAAAGATTACAATTTCCCATCGGGCTTATAATTTCCCCACGTACGCATCCTCTTTGGTGTAGTGTATGCATTCAGGCTTTTCTCCTCGTGAAGTTGCCTTGTGAGCTCCAAGACTTTCTTCTCGCTTGCATAGAATTGATCTTTAAAGGTATATCATTCCCCCTTGAGTTTAATCCATGATCTCTACAATTCTTCAAGATATATGGGCATGTTAGGATGGAGAATTATATAAGGAACATCCCCTTCCACAACAGGCTCCACAACTATTGGTAGGATAGCTAGATATGGTATCATGAGACTTTAAGCACGAGTTCGTACCCATTTGAGATAAGGCTCAAGAGGGATGGAATTCTTATGCCCCAAAGTCTTGCTATCAAACTTTTTCACCATGCCCCAAGCTCGTACAAACATTTGACGACAACCTTGCACATTTATCCCATAGTCGAACATAATACCATGGATAAGTGAATCATGAGGACCGTCTCTTCGAGCATAGCCAAATTGTCATAGAGCTAGTGAAGGGTTATAAGTAATACCTCCCATAATTCCCAAGAGTGGAACATTAGGGAACTCCCCACAATGGTCAATGATAGTAATGTCCTCTAGAGATCGGGAACATAAACGAATATCTGAATGAGAGAGTGACACCAACCTTTAAGACCACTTCAAGCCTTGTTCATTCTTTAATACTGGTCGAGGAAGGTACTAAGTAAACCACCTAGACAGCAACGGTATGCAACATATAAGAATCTCCTCGCTTCCTCATAGTGCGAGTGTGAAGACGGTGTAAAATGTCTCCAAGCATAGTAGGCACGGGGTTACAAGAAAGAAAAACCCTGACAACATTCTCATATACGAGTTGGTCCGGATTAGGGAACAAAACCAAACCATAAATTAGAAGAGCCAAGACATCTTCAAAAGCTTGAAAATCCATATCTTCCCAAAATAGTCGAACTTTCTCCAACAGAAACTTGGCTAGAAAACCCTCAACTCCGCTCCTTGTTTATCAATTGGCTACAATATCCGATCTTTTCAAGTGTAGGGCTAATGCAATCACTTCAAGCTTTGGAATTTCCTCTTAACCGATGAATGGAATTTGATCAAGCATAGGAACTCCTAATAGTTGAGAGAATTCTTCCAATGTGGGAACTAATTGGTAATCGAGAAAGGTGAAGCAATGATGCATAGGATCAAAGAACTAAAAGAGAACACACATCATTTCTTCTTGGAAGCTTGAGGTAACCAAATTGAGAAGTTGACCATATCTTTTGGTGAAGGAAGAATCTTCAGGAACCCTTGATGCTAACTCTTTGAGTTGAGGAGGCACTTTTATGAAGCTGACACGAATGGTATTTCTACTAGTGGAAGCCATATCCTGCAAAACAGAACAAAGATAAATTCCTAGATCCATGAAATGGTTAGTGAGATTGCTATGGCATGATGTCATGATGTTTATGATGTCATGAATAATTAATCACAAACAAAACATACAATGACCTTAAGTTTAGGCTTGCATGGGGTTTATTTGTAAGTACCATCTTGAAGTTTAGTTGGTTCAACCTATCCTAAAAGAAGTAATTGGGTTCTAGGAATCTCAATATCATTGATCTTTCTTCATCAGGCGTTATTTCAACATAATCAATATTTTCTTGCAGCCAAAATATCCCGAAAGTCCGATCTCAGTGAGTGTAGTATCGAGTATCAACCAATCTTCAGTTTTGCACCAAAGCCGGCTATCTCACTACTTTATAATGGCTAAGTTGTTTAACTAAGGTTCTACGGACAATTAGTACTTCATGACACCACACAGCGGCCCCATATTCTCCTTGATTCAACACAAGGGATAATGGTACCAACAAATGTGTCACACTAACGTAGCCATCACTTCAACCATATCGATCAACGCCGTACAATTTCGCCGATCTATTTCTACTTACCTAATGTGCCACAGATCCGTATATAGGATCTTTAAAGTAATAAACCCAAGCATTACCGATAAATGCAAAGCAAACAAGGAAAAAAATAAAGCAAATAAAGGTGATCTAACTCTTAAGTAAACCCCACTTTTAGTTTAATATTATCCCCAGTAGAGTCGTCAGTTCTGTGATACAGTGGGAGAACTGACTTGAGTGTTTTTTCATTTGATTGCAAATGTTGCGGATAGCAAGAGTCGCCATCGACTTTTCTTTTATCCAATAAAGGAAAGGGTGAAAAGAACAGAAAACACCTTTTGAGAATTTTCTTGAGTTCGGAGGGTAGGTTATGAAAAGGGAAGGTGTTAGCACCCTTTTCATCTGTAGTATATACGGGCTCTTAATTGCTTGATCAATTTGAATTGCTTTGTGTTTGTGTTTGTTTGAAAATATTTTGAAAATGCCTTAGTTCGGCAAACTTTGCAATGATTCTCGTATCGTTGAAAATTTATACAAAGTGTTGGTTTTGAAAATACTTTCTTGAGAAGGAGTGTTTGGAAAGATGTTTGAAAAATGCCAATGTAAGGTCATTTTGTAATGACTCTCGTATCGTTGAGAATGTATACAAAATGTTTGTTTTGATAAATGTTTTGAAAGTGTGAGGGGCTAATGGTTTTGTTTGTGAGTCAGCAAGTACAAGCAATCTACCTACTCAAAAAGTCTTTGTGTTTTTCCTCCTCCTTTAGATAGTTATATTTTACCGTTGATTGGTAGAGAGCTTTATCATTGGATGTGAGGGAAAACTGTGGATCATCGTATAGTCGTAGAAGGTAACTTGTAGGACACTTTAGAAATTGTCGTAAGGGACTAAAATCATTTACCGAAGGCAACATCAAAAGGTCATCGAGGGACTAAGATCTTGTAATCAAGGGTCTTTGCTAAAACATCCCACGTTCGAGGTACATGACTGTTTTTATCCGAGGCGACAAGTGTGGGTTACCCTAGAGGTGCATGTGTGCAAAGTGTGTTGGATTCAATTATTTTATCTTGAATTAGGGTTGTCTAAGGTTGATTTTAAGGTCTTTCCATACAAAACCTAATTACTAAAAATAATATGGAAAGCGATAAATTGGGGAATTTAAATGTTCTACGCTATTACAACCCTTTGGGAATGGGGGTACAAGTTTGTAAATGAGGGGAGGAAAGCAATAAAGCCCTAATTACTATTACAAACCATTGAACATGAATAAAAATAGAATGTACAAAATGTAAAAATAAAAAGGAATTTTTTTTTAGGGTTTTGATAGAAAAAGGTTTTGGTAGTTAACCTAATTAACTAATTGATTTTAATTACAAAAAAAGTTAATGAACTATCTAATCAAAACCTAGAATTTTAATTAATTAAAATACAACCTAAGTCTTATTTAATTTGTTTAGAAAATAATTTTGAATGTTAGTGTCAATTCCCAGCAATGAAAAATGTCCAATGCACCCTTAATGACCCAAAATCATAGCAAAAATCTCAAAATTAGGATTTCTAGATCCTGAGCTGACACGGGCCGTGTCATCGGACACGGGCACCCGTGTCAGGATCTGTTCCTGGCCTTGCGCATGTTTTTTTCTTCCAGCTAAATTGACATGGGCCGTGTCATATGACACGGGCGCCCATGTCAGGCCCTATCATGCCTCATTGCATGTTTCTGACCCCAGTAGAGTTAACACGTTCCGTGTTGTGTGACACGGGCATCCGTGTCAGCCCCTATCCTGCTTTTTTTTTTCAAATTTCCAACACAGATGATTTGACACGGGCCGTGTCGTGTGACACTAGCACCCGTGTCATCCCTTATTCTGCCTTTTTGCTAACTTTTCTCTCTGATCTATCCTGTTGTATCCTTTTGAAAATGAAAGCAAACGATGTATGGATAAGGATATTACAGTTTTTAGAAAATTTACCTCTTGAAGTGAAAGCTTTAGAACACGTATGGATGTTTTCGGGTGCAAAGTGGTGATTGACTGAGCTCCCTAAGACCTTCTTGAAGCTATGCCAATCCTCACTTTATGCTGAAAGTTGCTGAACACTCCAACTAAGTCAAGTTGCAAGGTACTGTTTTTGAGTTTGGAAGATGGTGATAATGATGTTACAGAAGTTGTTCTTGTGTTTAAACAACTTCTATAGGATGTATGTGAAGTATTTGGATGATTTGTTTAGGCAAAACTTGGAAGATTTGAGAGATTCAAAGATTTCGACTTCAAGGCTAAAAAATGGAGGTTTTAAGGACAATTATGGTATTTTGAGAGTAAAGGAGTTTTGAGGGCTTGTTCATCTCTTTTTATCTTGCAATTGATCTCTCTATTTATAGGAAAGAGGTTTGGGAGGTTGAAGTAATCAAATTTGCAAGATAGCCTCTATGGTTTGGTTGAAAGTGAAAAACCAAGTTGGATGAATTTTCATAGTTTCAATGCTTCAAGTGCAAGCGTGTTCTGAAGTTCTTGGGTGCAGAGGGTTTTTTCCATGCTTTTGAGCTTGCTTGTAATCAACTATAACCATTACAAATCCCAATGCATTGACATTTTGCAAAAGCATGCTTTTCAAAAATGGAAGTGTTAAATTTGTGTCATTAATGGAACTATGCTTTGGACAATGTTTAAATCAAATGGAACATAGCTCAAAAGTTTGTGTAAACATTAAATTATGGTGAGATTTGCAAGTTAGAAGGCCTGTAAAGCAAGACTATGCAGCATAGCATGCAAATTGGATTATGTGTTCTCACCAAAATGACTTGTAATTCAATAATAGATGCCCAACTTCATGCCTTTGAATCACGTAGCTTAAGTATGATAAATGCATGCTCTTGAATGATTTGGAAGGCTTGAAATATTGTCTACAACTTTCATATTAACCACTTTGGCTAAATCAAATTAGAACTTGATGAGCCTATATCTTCAAATCTAAGCATCTTTTGGGAATCAACCCTCTAATACAAAGTTGTAGAATTCATCAAGACCTACAACTTTCATGTTGAAAGTTTTCCTGGAATAATATTGCATCTTGGTGAAAAATTATCATGAAGTAGTGAAATTATCAAAGTTAAAAACACTTAGAAATTTTTGAAGTAATGAAAACTTTGACTTTTTATTGACTTTCTTGACTTTCTTGATTATTGATGATCAAGTTTGATATTTTTAAATGTCTTGATGAATCTTGATCTTTTGAAATTCAATGTTGACCAAAAAGTCAAAGTTTGACTTTTTGTGATCAGTTGACTTTTTACCCAATACAACTGATTTTTAGTCATTTGAGCAATCAACTGAACAGAATTGTGATGCAAGGCTTTAAACTTAGTAGGAGCAATCTTGAAGACCTATAATGAACCATGAAAGTAATTTTAAGCATCAAAAGTCCATTTGTCCTTGAGAAAAACCAAAACCCTAATTTGGAGCCAATGCTTAGGAGGTGAGCTTGTCTGATCAAACTCTTAAGAACCTTTGAGCATTTGAGACTTTTGGTGAGAAATAAGAGGGAAATTTTTGGGGTACAACATTAGGTTTCGCTACTGTTGTACCCCAAACTTTTCCCTCCCATTTTCTTCAAGACATTCTCATGAGGTCTCCATTTGCTCAAGGATTCTCAAGAGTTGATCAAACAAACTCACCTCCTAAGCAAGGATCTTCAACTAGAGTTTGGTGTTTCTCAATGAAGAATGGTCTGCAAGGGTCTCAAATTACTTTCATGATTCATCACATGGCTTTAATAATGCTCATACCAAGTTTCATGCCTTGCATCACAAGTATGCTCAATCAATGACTCAGATGACTGAAAATCAACTATATTGGGTAAAAAGTCAATTGTGGTCAACATACAGTCAAACTTCAAGATTTTTTGTCAACATTAACATTTTGAGGTGATATTCATCATTTAATCAAGGGTTGACCAGGATTCCTCAAGGAAAGCCCTAAAATCATCAAAGGTCAGAAAATTGTCAAATTAGGGTTTTGATTGAAGATGACTGATCATTGACTTTTGACCTAGTGCATGACTTAATGGCTTGAAGTACGATCTCAAGGGCTCAAATACAACATCTTGAGCTAATTACATGGATCAAGACATTTCCAAAGATGCAAGTGATTGACAGTTGAAAAATTGAATTAATTGATAAAAGTCAACAGTTACAAAAGTCAAACTTTGACTTTTTGATCAACATTGGAATTCAAAACTAAGAATCATCAAGATATTCAAAGCTATAAAACTTGATCATCAAAAATCAAGAAAGTCAACAAAAGTCAAAAGTCAATATTTTCAAACACTTAGAAAAAATTCAAGTGTTTTATACCTAAAAAACTCTAACTTCACAAGCAAGTTTCCTCAAGATACAAGTTAATTCAAGGAAAACTTTCAACACGAAAGTTGTAGGGATTGAAGAATTATACAACTTTGATAATGTTGGGTGATCCTCAAAAAATGCTTAATTTAAGAGATATGAGCTCATGAAGTTCTGATTATTTTTACCCAACACTTAGAAAAAATTTCTAAGTGTTTCGTTCTTAACAAAGTCTATACTTTATGGCCATTTTTCACTAAGATCCAAATTGATTTAGAAGAAACTCACAACATGAAAGTTATAGATCTTGATTCAAACTTTCCAAAATGCCCAAGAACACATTTTTATCATACTTGAGCTAGGAGATTCGAAGATATGATGTTGGACATTCATTATTAAATTTCAAGTCATTTTGTGAAGAACTCAAGAGTAAATCTCATAACCTTATCATTCAATCTCACTTTTTAGGCCATGTTGCTTCTAAATCATCATATAATTAGAGATTTACACAAAATTAGTGTGCATTACTCAAATATTTGAAGCTTTATCCACTTGATCATACCATTTTTAGATGAAATTGCAAAAAGTTCCATATCCATTTGCATAAAGACCACTTTAATCACAAAGTCCACTCCTTGAGCCTCTAACTTGTTTATTTTGACCACACTCAACATGAATGCTCAGAAGAAACATGTCTAAAGCCTCTAACCACTTTAGATCCATTTGTACTATGTATTGGAACAACAATTTTCACCAAAAACTTAGTTGTTCCATTTCAACCAAACCATAACTCCTCAACTTGACAACTTGATCAACCCTTGCCCTCAACCTTTTTCCTATAAATAGAGATGTCATTTCCAAGCCAAAACACCCATTGACAAGCCCTTTAAACCTCTCATACACTCTCAAATCCGAATTGGCCATAAAACTCATTTCTTGAGTTTTCAAAATCCATTTCTTTGAAACTCTCAAACCTTGCCACTTTTGTCCAAACAAATCATCCAAAAACTTCATATACATCATGTACAAATTTTCCAAACACCTATTTTGCCACTGTAACTCCATTATCAACATCCACATTTTTAAAAATCCAACTTTACAACTTGACTTGAGTAGACTGATCCAAACACTCTCAAGGCAAAGTAAGAGTTGCAACATACTCACTAAGGTCCCAGGAAGCTAAAGCAAGTACACATTGCTTCTGGAAGTCGTGTAGATGTCATCGAATTTTTGCATCAAGAGGTAAGTTTTTCAAACTTTGAAATCTCTGTACAATAATCATTTCAATTTATTTTCTAAATACAAAAATATATATATCATGTCTATGAAGCTAACCATATCCTTAAATTGCATTTTAACTATGTGATGAGAATTTTGGAACTGAAGTTTTTGAACTGTTAGGGTTTCAATTTGGTACTGAGAAAATTTCGTTTTAATTTTTTATTTATAGATTAAATGAATTACATATTTGAAATCCTTTCGAAATTTTAAGCAAGTCTCATGTTTACATTTTCAAATTTGGATGAGAAACAAGAAAGTTGTGATTATTTAATTATTTTGGTTATAGCTTATGTAAGAATCGTGAAACAAGGAAGAATTTCCACATTTCACATTTTCAAAACAACTAACTTCAAAACACTTTATAAAAACTCTTGAGGATTGATACAAGGGTTATTATAAAGCAAATTGCCTTTCATTGGAATTTTCAAAACATCTTTCCACAAAACAAAAACTTCCTTTCAAACAAATATTTTTAAAACAAGCATTTTGTATACATTCTCAACGATACGAGAAACATTACAAAATTGTTGCACTTAGGCATTTTCAAAATATTTTCAAACATACACAAACACAAATCATTTTTAAAGTGAGCTAGCGATTAAGAGCCATAGATAACTACGGATGAAAAGGATGCTAACACCTTCCCTTTTCATAACATATCCCCCTTACTCAAAAAAATTATCAAAAGGTCTTTCCTGTTCTTTTCTCCCTTTCCTTTATTGGATAAAATAAAAAGTCGGTGGCGACTCTTACTATCCGTAACAGTTGAAATAAAATACAAAACCAAAAGTCAGTTCTCCCACCGTGTTACAGCTACCACTGGAAAGCCATTGTTGTATACGCTGAGCAAGGTCTCGGACTTGTAAATGAACATAGAAGTAGTAATGCATATTAATGAGTATGTGTACATGCTGCAATGACATGAGAGGAAGGCATACTGTAACACGGTGGGATAACTGACTTGGTATGTTTTGTGTTTGATCGCAATTGTTGCGAATAGCAAGAGTCGCCACTGACTTTTCTTTTATCCAATAAGGAAAGGCTGAAAAGAAAAGGAAAAACCTTTCGAGATTTATTTCTTGAGTTCGGGGGGGGGGGGGGGGGGGGGTAGATTATGAAAAGGGAAGGTGTTAGCATCCTTTTCATCCATAGTTATCTATGGGCTCTTAGTTTCTTGCTAGATCATTTGCTTTTGTTTGAAAGTGTGTTTTGTGGTGTTTTTTTAAAGTATTTTTGAAAAGCGCCTTCGTTTAGGCTAACTTTGTAATGATTCTCGTCTCTATAAGAACGTATACAAAGTGTTGGACTTTTGAAAATATTTCATGTTTTGAAAGTGTTTGGTACATGTTGGAAAAGATGTTTGCTTTTTAAAAATGAGTAAGCAACTAAAAACGTTTCTACCTACTCAAAAGTCTTTTGTTTTTCTCTTCCTTTGATATTGCTATCTTACGATTGATTGGTAAGAAGCCTTATCTTTGGATGTAAAAGAGACGGGCGTGAGTAATCGTATAGTCATGATAGAAATATTTTGAGATATCTTAGCATTTCTCTTGAGGGACTAAGATCATTTGAAAGGCAACATTCGATGCGTCATTGAGGGACTATGATCTTGTATTTTGATTGTTTTTGCTAGGTCGTCTCACATGCATAACATGACCATTTTCATAAGGCAATAAGTGGAGTTAACCCTAGGGTGCATGTGCAAATAGTGTTTTTATTCCATGCATTTAGTCTTTGATGAGGGTTGTTGTTGTACCCCAAAATTTGCCCTCCCATATTCTTCAAAATTGGCCAAGTCAAAGCTTCAAAATTCCCCAAGGGTTGCACAGTGTAAGAGCCTCATGAACAGTCAAAATTAGGGTTTTGGTTCTGATCAAGAAAATTAAGTTTCCAAAGGTCCAATCAAGTCCCACATGCTTATAAACATGGTCAAGCATCCTCATACAAAGTTTCAATACTTTCAGCACAAAATTGCACAGTCAAAAACCCTAATTGCACTACAGTCAACTGTAGGGGCAAAATGGTCATTTGACAGTTAAAAGTTCAAATTTTTGGTCAACGTCTCATTTTGAAGCCACAAACATCATTTGATCAAGGCTTGATCATGATTCTCAAAGCTTGGCTCAAAAATCATCAAGATGCAAAAGTTTCCTTATTTGGACAGCTGAAAAAGTCAACTATAAATTGACCAGGGCATAACTTTCACATGGATTATCAGAAAAATTCCATCCAAAGCTCATTTTGAAGAGAAAGACATTTCCTACAACTATCCTTCATACTTCAAGTCCAAGAAATGCTCTCACAAAAAGTTATCAATTTCAACATTATAGGTCATTTTCAAAAGTCAACAAAAAGGGACTTTAAGTAAAAGGCCATAACTTGAGATTGGTAAATCAAAATGACATGGGACCAAAGACATTGGTTAGAGGACTCAAAGACCTTTCCAAACTGTCCAAGAACATGAGCAAAGCTTAAAAATTGAGCAAGTTATGCCTTGTGGAAGTTGGGAAATTTTTGGATATTTTGAAAAGTCAACATTGGTTCAAATGACCTAAAATTGCTAATGGGCCTATTTTTCTTCCACAATTCATCATCCAAGGAATGTGCACGACCACTTGGCCCAAAGGGAAGTTTTTCTTCATTTTTTATTTATTTATTTGAATTTTTATTAATAATAATTCATTTAAATCAATTAAATACATGAAAAATACTTAACCTAAGGTTTTAAATCTTTTTATGCATATTATATACTCAAGATTTCGTGCCTAACCATATATGGAAAGAATCAATTGGATTGGTCATGATTTGGTAGCAAAAGCATGTGAAAAAAGATTTGAAAATCATGGTGGAAAAATCAAATATTGCATTCATTAATTCAAGGATTTTGATCAAATTTTTTGACCTAATTCACTCATACATAAGTACAGAAGCAAGACCTAATGAGGAGAACCCCTAAGCTGCGCAGAAAACACCATTGGCAAACTTGAAAATTAGCAAAAAACTCAATTCTGAAAACCTAGTTCTAGGGCGATTCAAGGCAAGATTTTGATCTCATTAGCTTGCTAAGGCTTCATAGAAGGATTTTGCATCAAAAACCACAAGCTTCCGTGCCCAGAAACGTGAGAACGATCTCACCTGTACACAAAAAATTTCATAGTCGTGCATCTCAATTCATGCATTTTTTGTGAATTTTAACGCTTGATTCATGTTTATCGTTTGATTCTAATGCTAACCCAATGATTTAATTTTGTTTTCGTGCCCTATATGAAGATTTGCCATTAATAATATTTAGGGTTTGTGAAGCTTGGAATTAGGGGTTTTCGTTTAAGGAAAAATTGGAGCATAAGACTTAGACCACTCAATTCAGCATACTCAGACGATCATAAATCCACCCTCGCGCCTAATTTATGATGATCCCTGGGCTATTCGCTATTTTCCAATAGAGTGCCTAAGGGAACATTTGAAAAACCGTGGCCTATGTTTGTGTTTCAGAAAGAAAAAAATAAGACAACAAAGAAGATGATCTCGTGGCATTAGTTGATTGGCTGATTTAAATTTCGCGCGTAAAGCGCCCCACTAACCATCATTTATTTTATATTTGTTGTTTGTTGATTAGCATACAGGAAACGCGCTTGGAACGGTTGGTAGGCTTAAGCATTGGTAACATTCAGGACCTGGGTTCGAGCCCCAGGTCCTCACCCCCTTTCATATTTTTCTTTTAATGATCATATGCAGCTTCAATATATTGGATCACCATACATGCTTCCATCCAACGCGCCACTTGGTCAGTTGCGTTCATCCAAGGGTTCAGATTCAAAGAACATGGTGGACCTGAGTCAACACCCCATACGCTGGCCAATGAAAGTCAATCAGGCTTGAAGGTTGATGGGCTCAAATTGCTGGGCTATACCTCCTATTTGGGGTTTGAACCCCCTAGGTTTGCAAACCTTCTTTATTTTTCTTTATTTTATTTTACTTTCTTTTAATTGTTGTTTTTTAGTTAATTTAATATTTTCATAAAAATACAAAATACCATAAAAAATCAGAAAAGACAAAAAATTAAATATATTTATTTAATTAATATTTTGTAAATAAATTCATAAATTAACTAGTTGTAAATTAGGTTTTAATTTTAACTCTTTTAATAAAAAATCTAAAAAATATAGAATTAGGGTTTAATTAATTTTTTATTCCTTTTGTATTTTTCTTTCATAATAATTAAAATATTAAATATTTATTTTTGTAATTAAATTGCATGTAAATAATTAGGTTTAATTTTAGGTTAAAATTCAATCTTTTCATAATAAATTAAAAACAACTAGAATTAGGGTTAGCATTTATTCTAATTAATTCTTTTTTCATTAAAATCATAAAATACCAAAAAAATACCAAAAAAAAAACAATTTCCTTTCTTTTTTTAATTAATTAATTCCATCATTAATTTAATCTTGCAAAAAGGGTCCAACGCCCTCGTTCTTAATTTCTTATTTAATTCGCATATTTATTTCTTTTATTCTTTATAATATTTATGTATCTCTCCCAAGGCCTTGTAATTAATTTCTCGCACTTTATCTTTATTTCCTTATTTACTTTTCTGTCAAATCGGGTTCTAGAAATTTTGGCGATGTGGACCCGCGCCTTTTGTAATAGCTTAGAATTTTTACCTTCTCGCAATCTTTAACTGTTAATCAAGGCATGAAAGAATGAATGGACAAAAATAAAAACAAACGCTAGATCACCAATGACATGACAAAAGACAAAAATAAACGAATCTGACACACAAATCACACACCACCCCTAGGGTACGCCTCACTGTTGCCTTGCCTCGAAAGGTGATCGTCGAGTAGAGGATGTCTTAGTAAGTCCTCATGATCCGGGAACCTGGCATGAGGGTAGCTTATAAGGTGTCTTCCTATTGCTCTGGTGATCACCATGTCCCGAACTTCGAATTGACCCGAACACCTCCAACGGTGGTGCTACCTACCTCTCAATGGTGGGATGGCACTACTTTAAAGGACATTTATGCAGACGAATTCCTTAGGGTAGATAGACGACTCGTGGATACTTGCTCTAATTCAAAACAAAACAAATCAAAAATACTTTTCACACCAACACATTTTCAAAAAGCTTTCGAAAGCAACTTTTCAAACACGCTTGAGGACCGATACAAGAGTCGAACTGGAATTTTCAAAGAAACTTTTTAAAACCCACAGTTGAAAATCAAACAAACCATTTTTGAAAACACAGGTGAGCAAGTATCTAAGAGCCCATGGATAACCATGGATAGAAAGGGTGCTAACACCTTCCCTTTCTATAACCTACCTCCCGAACCGAGAGCAATCTCTATAAGGAATTTTTCTGTGCTTTTGTCCTTTCCATTTGGAGAAAATAAAAGACGGTGGCGACTCTTGCTTCCGCGACATTTCGCGAACCAGCGTTAAACAGTCAGTTCCAGATCCACCGATCAGAGAACTGGCGACTCTGCTGGGGACTCTTATAAAGTGAGGTGTACCTTAGGGCTAGTTCATAACTGTGTTTTCAATTGTTTTCATTGTGTGCTTTAAATTGTGGGTTGCTTGGGAGTTCTATAGATCCTAACCCGGATCTGGGGGATACCTTCTTAGAAAGTAGCAACAAGACTGTGAGGGAACTGTGCGGGGTATACCGACATGGTTGAAACAGTCTGCTACGTTGATGTGGCACTTTGGTGTGTACCGGTAACCCTTGAGTTCAGTCAAGGAGAGTACGGGGCCTCCGCGTGGTGTCGTGAAGCATCAACAGACCTTAGGAACCTTAATTGAACTATCTTGGCCTCTTTAGGGTAGTGAGATAACTGACTTTGGTGCAGTCCGAGGTTGGTTGATACTCGATACTACACTCAATTGAGGGTTGCTTTCCTGGAATATTTCGGTCGCCAGTTCAGTGGCTAAATCGAAACGATGAACAATGAAAGCAATCCCGTGATATTGGGACCCTTAGAACCCGGTTACTTTGATAGGACAGGTTGAGCCCACCAACTTCAAGAGGGTACTACCCAGACCCCATGCTGGCCTTAAACCCTAAGGGCTTGTCTTGTGTGCCTTGTGTGCCTTACATGTTTGTCTTTGTAAATATCTGTGGTGTGTTTAATCATAGCATCATGACATCATCCATCATCATATGCATTGACTAACCATTTCAGGGGTTCGAATTTTCATCTTTGTTTTTGTTTTGTAGGACATGGAAACCGTTCGTAGAAAGACAATTCAAATCAGTCTTGTAAGGATCCCTCCTCAGCTTAAGGAGCTTATATCCAGGATTCCCGAGAACTCTTCATTCAGTGAAAGACATGGAAGCCTCATCAGCTTGGTCAATACCAACATTGAGGAAGACATGATAAAGGTCCTGTTCCAGCTCTTTGACCCTCTGCATCACTGTTTCACCTTCTTGGATTATCAGTTGGTACCTACATTGGAGGAGTTCTCCCGGCTCCTGAAGATCCCTATCCTTGATCAGCTACCCTTCAACGGTACGGAAAAGGAACCTAAGCTTGAAGAGATTGCTAAAGCCTTGCACCTGCAGTCATCTGACCTCAAGGGACATTGGGAAGTTAGAAGTGGTATCAAAGGATTCTTAGCCAGGTTTCTGTTTGAAAAGGCCCATGAATGTTGGAACTCCCTTGACTTGCAAGCTTTTGAAGAAGTGGTGGCCCTCCTTGTCTATGGTTTGGTGTTGTTCCCTAACCCAGATCAGCTTATTGATATCAATGCTGTCCAGATCTTTATGTCCAGGAATCCTATACCTACGTTGCTGGGAGACATCCTTCACTCATGTTACACTCGAACCATGAGAAAAAGAGGTGTCCTTATGTGTTGCACCCCTCTCCTGGGAAGGTGGTTTATTTCGCACCTTCCACAATCAGTTTTGAAAAATGAGCGGGGTTTGAGATGGTCACAACGGTTGATGACTCTTACACATGTGGATATACATTGGTGCCCTAGGTCTAGAGAAGATGTCACTATCATTGATCGTTGCGGGGAGTACCCTAATGTTCCTTTACTTGGAATCAGAGGAGGTATTACTTACAGCCCATGCCTGGCTTGGAGACAGTTTGGTTATGCTCGGAGGGATGGTCCTCATGACATGTTAATTCCTGACATAGTTTTTGACTTCGACAACGATACTCAAGGACTTCGCCAGAGATTTATCAGAGCTTGGAGGATGCCCAGTAGGATAGACAGCAAGACACTGGGGCACAGGAACTCCATCCTGTTGGAACCTTATCTCAAGTGGGTACGAGCCCGCTCCCAGAAGTTAGTGATGCCTTATCCCCATATGCTCCCTGTGATCAAAGAGCCAGTCTTGGAAGGAGAAGTGTCCTACATTATTCAGCACCCTGATATACCCACATCCTGGGAAGAGATGCGGAAGAGCTGGATCCAGCTTAAGGAAGAACGGAATTCTCTTGAGACCAGTCTACATGCCAGTGAAAAGAAGGTTTTGGAGCTCACCCGCCTGTTGCATGAGGAGAGGAATCTCAACACTTACATAGCTCCAAAGAGGATGCGTAGTATATTCTGGGATTGATTTGCTTTTGTATTATTTTGCCCATGAGGCTTTGATGTACTAAACAATTTTCCTTAATGATAACGTGTGTTCTTTTTTGTCTACAACAAATTTGAACTTTCGAACCCTTGAATGCATTGCATAAACACATATCATTCATCATGTGCATAGCAGGTTTTCCTCTTTTCAGGTTGCTTACAGTTCTTCGTTGTTTATTTCAGCATCATGAATCCCGACTCGTCATCAACTGAGACATCCATCAAAGCTCTTCAGGCGCAGAATGCGCAATTTCAGGAATTAATCAAGGGTTTGGCTCAAGGCCAAGAAGAGCTGAAGGCTCTGCTCCTGAAGAAGGAGAAGAAGAAGAAGAGAAGAACTGTTCTGTTCAACTCGGGCCGAAGGTTTGGCAACACTCTGCAAAATGAAGAGGCTGGTTCTTCTGTTGGCAAGAGTACTCCTCAAGAGGCAAGGGTTCCCAGTCCGGTAGTCTCCGACAACGAGACTGATTTTGATGAAGAGAAATATCCTCCGGCAGAAGACCGTTACAAGCAGCTGGAAGATAGGCTGAATGCTATGGAAATACAACAGGTACCTGGGCTGGATTTTGGAGATCTGGGTTTGTCTACCGGTGTGATTATTCCTCGGAAGTTCAAAGCACCATCTTTCACTAAGTACGACGGGGCGTCTTGTCCCAAGCTACATCTCAGGTCCTATGTTCGGAAAATCCAACCGTACTCAGTGGATAAGAATTTGTGGATCCACTTCTTCCAGGAGAGTCTTTCAGGGACTCATCTCGAATGGTTCTATCAGCTGGATGGGACCAAGGTTCGTAACTGGGAGGAGTTGGCTACTGCTTTCTACAAGAAGTATCAATATAATGTCGACCTTGCCCCTACACGTACCCAACTCCAGGGTATGTCGTTAGGTTCAAGTGAAGGTTTTAAGGAGTACGCTCAGAAGTGGAGAGACCTGGCTGGCAGGGTGCAGCCTCCGTTGACTGATCGGGAGTTGGTAGACATGTTCTTGGGGACCCTGTCTGGGCCATTTTTCAACCATCTTATCGGGAATTCGTCGGCAGGGTTCACTGACCTGATTCTGACTGGAGAGAGAATTGAGGCTGGGTTGAAGTCTGGAAAGATTTCGAAGGGTGCATCGTCTAGTTCTGAGAAGAAACCCTTCAAGAAGGAGTCTAGTGCTGTATATGGCTCCCGGAGATCAGAAAGATTTGAGTGCCGCCAATCTGTCAGTGCGGTAACAATTGCCAAGCCTGCTGCCGCTCCTCGGCCGACCAATCCTCAAAGGGCTGAAAGACCCCGGAGAGAGTTCACCCGTTTAAGCATGACCTTATCGCAGATCCTGCCACAGTTGCTATCCACCAATTTAGTGACTGTCAGAGAGGCTCCGAAGTTCCCCAATACTACCTCTCCTAAGTACAATCCAAATGCTCGTTGTGCTTACCATTCTGATAGCCCGGGGCACTCTACTGATGACTGTTGGGCCTTAAGGAGCAAGCTGCAAGATCTTATTGACGCCAAGGAGGTACAGTTTGAGGCATCTGAGAAGCCTAATGTAGTGACAGCTCCCCTTCCTGCTCATGGAGTGAATGCCATTAGGGACGAAGACAAAGTGGATGAAGCTGAGTTCGATAGCTGGATTTACCCTGCAACCGACGGTGGACTTAGCAATTGGAGTGCGAAGGACAACCTACCTGTTTCTCTTGTTACTAAGTAATGGATTCCTATGTTTTTGGTATTTGTAATAAACAATAGTAAACTCTATGGCCCGGTGTCTTACCCGAGGCACCGTGGTTTCATTTGTGAGGGCATATAAATTGTCATTTCATATATCATGAATGAAAATCTTGGACGTTTTCTCGCATTGCAAATCTTATGCTCCTTTTCTGTCTTTCTTTCCTTTACATATATTTCAAAACAGCTGTATTTACACACACACTCACTCATACAGGTTTCAATCCACTCTGGATCTCACTGATAACGACTCTGCTACTGCCAGTTATGACTTCGAAAATCCGATCAACTTAGCCGAAGACGAAGGTGAAGATGATTGCGAAGTACCTGGCGAGCTTGCAAGATTGTTGCTTCAGGAAGAGAGGGCAATTCAACCCCATGAAGAGCCAGTGGAAATAATAAACTTGGGTACTGAGGCAGACAAGAAAGAGGTAAAGATTTGTGCCAACCTAGAGCTCAGCGTGAAGCAACGGTTGACTCAGATGCTACATGATTATATGGAGATCTTTGCCTGGTCCTACGAAGACATGCCCGGATTGGATACCGATATTGTGGTCCATCACTTGCCAACTAAGGAAGACTGCCCTCCAGTTAAGCAAAAGGTCCGCCGTATGCGTCCAGAAATGTCCGAGAAGATCAAAGCCGAGGTTATGAAACAGTTTGATGCTGGGTTCCTTGCAGTGACTTCTTACCCTCAGTGGGTTGCTAATGTGGTGCCGGTACCGAAGAAGGATGGTAAGGTCAGAATGTGTGTCGACTACAGGGATCTGAACAGGGCCAGCCCCAAGGATGACTTCACTTTACCTCACATTGATGTCCTTGTATATAATACTGCTCAGCATATTGTGTTCTCTTTCATGGATGGCTTTTCAGGTTACAATCAGATCAAGATGGCACCTGAAGACATGGAAAAGACTACATTTGTTACTCAATGGGGCACCTTCTGTTACAAGGTCATGCCTTTTGGACTGAAGAATGCCGAGGCAACCTACCAACGTGCCATGGTTTCTCTATTTCATTACATGATCCATCATGAGATAGAAGTGTATGTTGACGACATGATCGCAAGGTCCCAGACTGAGGAAGAGCACCTAGATCATCTGCAGAAGTTGTTTGACCGGTTGAAACTGTATAAGCTGAGGTTGAACCCGAACAAGTGCACCTTCGGGGTAAGATCTGGAAAGTTGCTAGGCTTCGTGGTAAGTGACAAGGGCATTCAAGTGGACCCTGCTAAAGTTAAAGCTATTCAAGAGATGCCAGTTCCTAAGACAGAGAAGGAAGTCAGATGCTTTTTAGGACGCCTGAATTACATTGCTCGATTCATCTCACACCTGACTGCTACCTGTGAGCCAATCTTCAAGATGCTAAAGAAAGATCAGGTAGTACGTTGGAACGATGAATGTCAGGCTGCTTTCGACAGAATCAAAGAGTATCTCCAAGAACCACCCATCCTTATGCCACCGGTTGAAGGGAGACCTCTGATATTATACCTGACAGTGCTCGACAACTCAATGGGGTGGGTGCTGGGGCAGCATGACGAGTCTGGCCGAAAAGAGCACGCCATTTATTACCTTAGCAAAAAGTTTACCGACTGTGAGACCCGATACTCACTGCTCGAGAAAACTTGTTGCGCTTTGGTATGGGCTGCTCGCCGGCTGAGACAGTATATGCTGACTCACACTACCTTGTTGATCTCAAAGATGGATCCTATAAAGTACATATTCGAAAAGCCTGCTCTGTCTGGGAGAATTGCAAGATGGCAAATGATCTTGACGGAATACGACATTCAGTACACAACCCAGAAAGCCATCAAGGGAAGTGTATTGGCAGACCACTTGGCACATCAGGCCGTAGATGACTATCAGTCAATGAACTTCGAGTTTCCGGATGAAAGCATCATGATTGTGACTGATTATGAAGTACCTGGACCGGATGAAGGACCTGAGGAAGGATCCCGATGGTCTATGCACTTTGACGGAGCCTCCAACGCTTTGGGAAACGGTATCGGCGCCATAATCATATCTCCTCAAGACACTCATACTCCGCTCACTGCCTGGCTATGTTTCAACTGTACCAATAACATGGCGGAGTATGAGGCGTGCATCATGGGTCTTCAAGCTGCAATTGACTTAAGGATCAAGTTTCTGAGTGTCTTCGGAGATTCCGCTCTTGTGATCAATCAGATCAAAGGAGAGTGGGATACGAAACATCCAAACCTAATTCCTTACAGAGAATGTGTGTTGACCTTGATCCCCCACTTCATAGAGATAACCTTTGAACATTTCCCGAGAGAAGAGAATCAGTTGGCGGATGCGTTAGCTACAATGTCTTCTATGTTCAAAGTTAAATGGGATAATGAGGCTCCCCGGATCATCATATGGAAACTGGACGAACCGGCATACTGTTGCGATCTCGAGACTGAATTGGTGACTGAGAAGCCTTGGTACCATGAGGTGAAGAAATATTTGGAAGCTCAGGAATACCCTGAAGGTGCCTCTATCAATGATAAGAAGTTCTTGAGGAGGTTCGCAGCAAAGTTCTTCCTTAGCAACGGCATCTTGTACAAGCGAAACCATGATTCAACCTTACTGCGTTGTGTGGATAAGACTGAAGCAGAAAGGATCATGGAAGAGCTACATGAAGGGACCTTTGGTACACATTCCAGTGGGCATACTATGGCGAAAAAGATCCTTCGGGCAGGGTATTACTGGTCCACAATGGAAGCTGACTGCTATCAAAATTCCAGGACATGCCATAAGTGCCAGATTTATGCAGACAAGGTGCATGTTCCTCCGGTTCCCCTGAATGTTCTGACTGCGCCTTGGCCGTTTGCAATGTGGGGCATAGACATGATCGGTGAGATTAAACCTACGGCATCTAATGGACATCGCTTCATCCTAGTGGCGATTGATTATTTTACGAAGTGGGTCGAAGCAGCATCCTACGCTACGGTAACCAAGACTGTTGTGGCACGGTTCATTCGGCATAATCTGATCTTTCGGTACGGCGTCCCAGAGAGAATTATTACAGACAACGGTACCAATCTGAATAACAAGATGATCACTGAGCTCTGCGAGCAGTTCAAAATACAGCACCACAATTCTTCTCCTTACAGACCGAAGATGAATGGGGCTGTAGAAGCAGCAAATAAAAACATTAAGAAAATCGTGCAGAAGATGACAGTGACTTATAAAGATTGGCATGAGATGTTACCGTTCGCTCTACATGGGTACCGTACCTCAGCTAGGACGTCAACCGGGGCAACTCCTTTCTCTCTGGTTTATGGCATGGAGGCAGTCTTACCGATCGAAGTGCAGATACCCTCTCTCCGGATAATGAAGGATGCAAATCTGAACGAGGATGATTGGATCCAGACACGACTTGATCAACTCAACCTTATTGATGAAAAGAGACTTGCTGCTATCTGCCATGGTCAGACGTATCAGAAACGGATGATCAGGGCATTTAACAAAAAGGTCAGACCACAGGAATATCGAGTTGGGGATCTGGTAATCAAGATAATCATCCTTCCTCAGAGTGATCCAAGGGGCAAATGGACCCCTACGTACGAAGGGCCATTTGTGGTTAAGCATGTGTTCTCAGGAGGAGCCATGATTCTAACCAATATGGATGGTGACGACCTTCCTCACCCCGCTAATGCAGACATAGTAAAAAAATACTACGCATGAAAAAAGACCCGCTAGGCTGACATGCCTAGGCAAAAATTAGGGCTTCCCGGCGAACCAAAAGGGTTCGGGCAAAATGAAGGGATGAAATGAAAAAATCTGTACACCCGGCAAGTCGAAAACCTGAAAAGGCGGCTTGGGCAAAAATGGGTATCCCAGTGGACTGAAAACCCGAAAGGGCGGTCCAGGCAAAAATTAGGGATAAAGCGTAATACTATGTCTCATTGGATCACTTTGCATCCAGAATCCGGTATCTATATCAAGTTCAGACGGCATCGATCAGTCAGCTTCATCTTCGTTTAGGTCATCAAGTGATGAGACGCTCGGAGTTATAAAGGCAATAGCAGAGTTGAAACCCAGTGGGATCATTCATATTTCACACAGCTGTTTTATTTTCTTTTGTACAAAATTTGTATAAACTCTTTTGTCCGGCGGCGTTATCTTACTAGGACGTCAGCCTCTTGTACACAATGCCTATTTTCAGGCCATTCAAAATCAATACAAATATACTTTTCAGTTAAAAGTGCCAATTGTTTTTCTTTTTCTGTTTTGTTTTGCGAAGAACGTCCAAGGTTCAATTTGTGATATATGCATTGACAATAGTTTGCTAACTCATGAATATTTGCATACGAAACAAAGGATTAATTACAGGTAACATTAGAAACAGGGGCAATAAAGAGTTGTCCGAGCAATCTAATTGTTCCATCCTCCAAGGTACCAAAGTAGGTTCAGCTAAAGAACATGACCAGTACATCTTAATTCCCTAGAGAGTAAGTCAGCAGTCAGTGCATTCTTCTCCAAGCAGAGTTATCAAATCTCAAGGAAGTTGGGTATCCTACAGTAGATATTAACATTCCCCAGCAGCAATATACACATTCTTAACAAGCATCCCCGGCAATCTTGGTCTAAAGATTGTTCCCCGGCGGCTTATCAAACATTCAATGAAGTCACTTCCCCCGCAGTTCAAAACTTCCCTAGGAGAGTCCAATCCAGTTTCCCCAGGAAAGTTGGAATGCATCTCCCCAAGCAGTAAGCTTATCCCCAGTAGATTCTGGAAGCTTATCCTCGCAGAGCGCGAACGCGTCGCCCGACTTTATTTAAAGAGTTATTTCCTTACCAGGATATAACTGAGTTATCCTCAGCCAAAAGTCACGGAAAGATCGTCGTCAACACAGTTCTTTCTTATCCCCAGCGAAGTCTATTAGCACTTCCAATACAACAAGAGTATCCCCAACAAGGTATTATCAACACTCAACAAAGTATCTCTCTCCCCACAGAGATACCCCCAGCAAGAGTGTTAGAGTGCTATCCTCCCCGCAAAGCAATCCATTCGCCAAGTGTATCCCCCAACGGAGTTATCTTCTCCTACCGGTATTCTTGCAGCTATCATCCCCAGCGGAAGCGAAGTCTATTCTTCAACATCAGCCCAGGAGTGACTTCCCGGCACCCGTCAAGGATTTACTTTCCTAGACGAAAGCATACATTCCTAAACATTCTCATACATCATTATAGCATGCATATACACATCATATCTTACAAATCTCATTTATGTTGAGAACATCATTGCTTGGTCCATATCATGCAATGCATATGACTGACCTCTATCTTTCAGGAAAGATTCAGCTAAATTCTCAATCATATTTCAACATTCCCAGACCTAGACCGGTTCAGTTAATCGACTCCAAAGACTTCTTATCCAGTCCAAGGCCTTCTCTAGTCCAGCTAAATCGACCCCAAACAAATTTTTCTGATGAAGACTCAGTAGAAGTTATTCAGGTTTTTCTCAAACGTCCGCTTTTGAGATTATAATTTCCTATGGTTCTCTCCCCAATGTTGCGGAGATGATAATTCCATTCCAGGTTTTTCTCAAACGTCCGCTTTTGAGATTATAATTTCCTATGGTTCTCTCCCCAATGTTGTGGAGATGATAATTCCATCCTAGGTTTTTCTCAAACGTCCGCTTTTGAGATTATAATTTCCTATGGTTCTCTTCCCAATGCTGCGGAGAGGATAATTCCATTCCAGGTTTTTCTCAAACGTCCGCTTTTGAGATTATAATTTCCTATGGTTCTCTCCCCAATGCTGCGGAGACGATAATTCCATTCCAGGTTTTTCTCAAACGTCCGCTTTTGAGATTATAATTTCCTATGGTTCTCTCCCCAATGTTGCGGAGATGATAATTCCATCCCAGGTTTTTCTCAAACGTCCGTTTTGAGATTATAATTTCCTATTGTTCTCTCCCCGATGCTACGGAGACGATAATTCCATTCCAGGTTTTTCTCAAACGTCCGCTTTTGAGATTATAATTTCCTATGGTTCTCTCCCTGATGTTGCGGAGACGATAATTCCCACCAAGATTTTCTCAAACGTCCGCTTTTGAGATTAAGTTTCCTTTGGTTCTCTCACCGTTCCTGTTGAGGTAGTAACCACCCCTGGTTCATTCATCACCATCTGAAGATCCAGACTCAGCTCCTGTAGCCAGTCAGGACACATCCATACCAAGCATCTGAAAACCAGCTCCTGCAACATGTCGGGTACTCATTTTCTTTTGCAGGTACGCAAGTTCTCGCTAAGGAATCTCTTATGCGATCAACATCCAGATGGCATCTATAAGCCCATCCACCTTCCAGCATCTCTCAGCATGGCATCTATAAGCCCATCATCCTATCCATCAATCTCCAAATGGCATCTATAAGCCCATTCCCATCATCACACTGCTACTATGTGAGCGCAAATTTCTGGGCACTCTAGTGTTCAATCATCTTCCACCTTCGGATTACGAAAGGCACGTCAGCCAATCTGCATCCTCAGGTCTAAGAAGTTTGAACAGGGGCAACTGTTGTACCCCAAAATTTGCCCTCCCATATTCTTCAAAATTGGCCAAGTCAAAGCTTCAAAATTCCCCAAGGGTTGCACAGTGTAAGAGCCTCATGAACAGTCAAAATTAGGGTTTTGGTTCTGATCAAGAAAATGAAGTTTCCAAAGGTCCAATCAAGTCCCACATGCTTATAAACATGGTCAAGCATCCTCATACAAAGTTTCAAGACTTTCAGCACAAAATTGCACAGTCAAAAACCCTAATTGCACTACAGTCAACTGTAGGGGCAAAATGGTCATTTGACAGTCAAAAGTTCAAATTTTTGGTCAACATCTCATTTTGAAGCCACAAACATCATTTGATCAAGGCTTGATCATGATTCTCAAAGCTTGGCTAAAAAATCATCAAGATGCAAAAGTTTTCTTATTTGGACAGCTGAAAAAGTCAACTATAAATTGACCAGGGCATAACTTTCACATGGATTATCAGAAAAATTCCATCCAAAGCTCATTTTGAAGAGAAAGACATTTCCTACAACTCTCCTTCATACTTAAAGTCCAAGAAATGCTCTCACAAAAAGTTATCAATTTCAACATTATAGGTCATTTTCAAAAGTCAACAAAAAGGGACTTTAAGTCAAAGGCCATAACTTGAGATTGGTAAATCAAAATGACATGGGACCAAAGACATTGGTTAGAGGACTCAAAGACCTTTCCAAAATGTCCAAGAACATGAGAAAATCTTAAACATTGAGCAAGTTATGCCTTGTGGAAGTTGGGAAATTTTTGGATATTTTGAAAAGTCAACATTGGTTCAAATGACCTAAAATTGCTAATGGGCCTATTTTTCTTCCACAATTCATCATACAAGGCATGTGCACGACCACTTGGCCCAAAGGGAAGTTTTTCTTCATTTTTTATTTATTTATTTGAATTTTTATTAATAATAATTCATTTAAATCAATTAAATACATGAAAAATACTTAACCTAAGGTTTTAAATCTTTTTATGCATATTATATACTCAAGATTTCGTGCCTAACCATATATGGAAAGAATCAATTGGATTGGTCATGATTTGGTAGCAAAAGCATGTGAAAAAAGATTTGAAAATCATGGTGGAAAAATCAAATATTGCATTCATTAATTCAAGGATTTTGATCAAATTTTTTGACCTAATTCACTCATACATAAGTACAGAAGCAAGACCTAATGAGGAGAACCCCTAAGCTGCGCAGAAAACACCATTGGCAAACTTGAAAATTAGCAAAAAAACTCAATTCTGAAAACCTAGTTCTAGGGCGATTCAAGGCAAGATTTTGATCTCATTAGCTTGCTAAGGCTTCATAGAAGGATTTTGCATCAAAAACCACAAGCTTCCGTACCCAGAAACGTGAGAACGATCTCACCTGTACACAAAAAATTTCATAGTCGTGCATCTCAATTCATGCATTTTTTGTGAATTTTAACGCTTGATTCATGTTTATCGTTTGATTCTAATGCTAACCCAATGATTTAATTTTGTTTTCGTGCCCTATATGAAGATTTGCCATTAATAATATTTAGGGTTTGTAAAGCTTGGAATTAGGGGTTTTCGTTTAAGGAAAAATTGGAGCATAAGACTTAGACCACTCAATTCAGCATACTCAGACGATCATAAATCCACCCTCGCGCCTAATTTATGATGATCCCTGGGCTATTCGCTATTTTCCAATAGAGTGCCTAAGGGAACATTTGAAAAACCGTGGCCTATGTTTGTGTTTCAGAAAAAAAATAAGACAACGAAGAAGATGATCTCCTGGCATTAGTTGATTGGCTGATTTAAATTTCGCGCGTAAAGCGCCCCACTAACCATCATTTATTTTATATTTGTTGTTTGTTGATTAGCATACAGGAAACGCGCTTGGAACGGTTGGTAGGCTTAAGCATTGGTAACATTCAGGACCTGGGTTCAAGCCCCAGGTCCTCACCCCCTTTCATATTTTTCTTTTAATGATCATATGCAGTTTCAATATATTGGATCACCATACATGCTTCCATCCAACGCACCACTTGGTCAGTTGCGTTCATCCAAGGGTTCAGATTCAAAGAACATGGTGGACCTGAGTCAACACCCCATACGCTGGCCAATGAAAGTCAATCAGGCTTGAAGGTTGATGGGCTCAAATTGCTGGGCTATACCTCCTATTTGGGGTTTGAACCCCCTAGGTTTGCAAACCTTCTTTATTTTTCTTTATTTTATTTTACTTTCTTTTAATTGTTGTTTTTTAGTTAATTTAATATTTTCATAAAAATACAAAATACCATAAAAAATCAGAAAAGACAAAAAATTAAATATATTTATTTAATTAATATTTTGTAAATAAATTCATAAATTAACTAGTTGTAAATTAGGTTTTAATTTTAACTCTTTTAATAAAAAATCTAAAAAATATAGAATTAGGGTTTAATTAATTTTTTATTCCTTTTGTATTTTTCTTTCATAATAATTAAAATATTAAATATTTATTTTTGTAATTAAATTGCATGTAAATAATTAGGTTTAATTTTAGGTTAAAATTCAATCTTTTCATAATAAATTAAAAACAACTAGAATTAGGGTTAGCATTTATTCTAATTAATTCTTTTTTCATTAAAATCATAAAATACCAAAAAAATACCAAAAAAAAAAACAATTTCCTTTCTTTTTTTAATTAATTAATTCCATCATTAATTTAATCTTGCAAAAAGGGTCCAACGCCCTCGTTCTTAATTTCTTATTTAATTCGCATATTTATTTCTTTTATTCTTTATAATATTTATGTATCTCTCCCAAGGCCTTGTAATTAATTTCTCGCACTTTATCTTTATTTCCTTATTTACTTTTCTGTCAAATCGGGTTCTAGAAATTTTGGCGATGTGGACCCGCGCCTTTTGTAATAGCTTAGAATTTTTACCTTCTCGCAATCTTTAACTGTTAATCAAGGCATGAAAGAATGAATGGACAAAAATAAAAACAAACGCTAGATCACCAATGACATGACAAAAGACAAAAATAAACGAATCTGACACACAAATCACACACCACCCCTAGGGTACGCCTCACTGTTGCCTTGCCTCGAAAGGTGATCGTCGAGTAGAGGATGTCTTAGTAAGTCCTCATGATCCGGGAACCTGGCATGAGGGTAGCTTCTAAGGTGTCTTCCTATTGCTCTGGTGATCACCATGTCCCGAACTTCGAATTGACCCGAACACCTCCAACGGTGGTGCTACCTACCTCTCAATGGTGGGATGGCACTACTTTAAAGGACATTTATGCAGACGAATTCCTTAGGGTAGATAGACGACTCGTGGATACTTGCTCTAATTCAAAACAAAACAAATCAAAAATACTTTTCACACCAACACATTTTCAAAAAGCTTTCGAAAGCAACTTTTCAAACACTCTTGAGGACCGATACAAGAGTCGAACTGGAATTTTCAAAGAAACTTTTTAAAACCCACAGTTGAAAAGCAAACAAACCATTTTTGAAAACACAAGTGAGCAAGTATCTAAGAGCCCATGGATAACCATGGATAGAAAGGGTGCTAACACCTTCCCTTTCTATAACCTACCTCCCGAACCGAGAGCAATCTCTATAAGGAATTTTTCTGTGCTTTTGTCCTTTCCATTTGGAGAAAATAAAATACGGTGGCGACTCTTGCTTCCGCGATATTTCGCGAACCAGCGTTAAATAGTCAGTTCCAGATCCACCGATCACAGTTGTCTACTTGTTACTTTTAATCTTGCCATACACACCCTAATTACTAGCATTTGTATGAAAGCAATAAACTGCGGAAAGTAAATTTATTACGCCATTACATCACTTGGGGATAGGGATACAAATGTACAAATGGGGGTTACAAGAAATAAAATTCTAATTATCTATTACAACAATATCGAATATGAATAAATGTACAAAAAAAGTGAAATAAACTTGTTTTGTTTTTGTTAAAAGAAGAAATAAATTTGCTTAATAAAATATTTTTAGTAATTTTGTTTTAAAAGAAAGAAAGCATGTGAGTATAAAGTATTTTGTTGTTTTGGATTAATAAAAAAATAAAAGTGATGATCAAAATAATAAGGGAATGAAGATCAGAATCAGCGCGTTGCTGAAATAAGAGAGAGCAGAAGTTTTGACTCTGATGCGCTTGCTTCTGGAGATTATTCTGTGAGTGAAAACCTGATTCAGATTGCTGTGATGTTCTGGTCAGCTTCCTCATGTTCTCAGAAAGCTGAAGCAAACCTTAACTTCAGTTGTGGATGGCTGAAATGTTCTGGAGCAGCCAAGAAGCAAAGCTCTGGTTTTTATGAAATGGAGATTGGCGAGGGTTGTGTTATAATCTAAAAAACAGAAGTTGGAGATGGTTTCTAAGTGTATATCAGAAAATGTCATTGTGATTTGGTCAAGAAACACTTGAGGAAAATTTTAGTTTGAATGCAAAAATTAGAAACTAGCGGGTTTTGTATTTGTGTTTGCAGTTTCAGATTCTGGAAAATTTCAGCAAAGTTTCAGAGCTTTTCTTCAATGTCTCCCCCTCTTTAACAATTGTAAATGAAGTTCAATTTATAGGCATGGATTTTGGAGCTTTGAGAAGTCAAGATTACAACTATCATATGCTATGGAGTTGACTTTTTCTTGAAGCAAATTTAGACAAGTATGGTTGAAGGCACAAAGTAGAATGGTTAGCAGCATTTAGCCGTGCCTAATCTGAATTTGTAAGCATGATTTATGGAAAAGTACCCTCATAAGCAAAAGTAAAGCATAGGCCCAGCATAAACTTTGTATAAAAGTTTGCTTTTCAAGGACAGTAATGGTACTTCTATGCCACACGTGGGGAAATCCTTTGGATAAAGACTCAAAAGTTGATGTGAGCATTAAATGATGATGATATTTATCAAAACAAAAAACCTGCAATATGAGATTATGCAACAAATTTGAATTTGGATCAGAAGTTCAGCATCAGCGTAACTTAGAACAAATGTCCAACTTCTGATCTTTGAATCTCCCAGCTCCAGCATGATTTGAAGGAGTACTCAGACTTTCCAGAAAGCTTGCAACATGCTCTATGAACCTTCTTTGAATTATCTTTGCAAACTCTGATTGAACCTACGTGAAAACTAGCCCAGAAGTTATAACCAAATTCTGACTTGGAAATGCTCAGAATTTACGAAGTGTTTTAGTTTCATGGGCGTGTCTTCAAAGATTTATAATTTGAAATCCCAGCATTTCTAGGGGAAACTTTGTTCTGCAATGTTTTAGATCTCGTTGAGATCTACAACTCTCGTGTCAGATGTTCTTCTTGAATCACCTTGCACTATAATGAAAATCTGGCCAGAAGTTCTGAACTTATCATAGTTCCTTAACACTTAGAAAAATTTCTAAGTGTTTAGAACTTTGACTTTTCCAAAGCAAATTTGACTTTTGATTTTATTAATGAAATAAACTTCGTATTCTATCATGTCTTGATGAAATATGATTTTTGAAACTTGATTTGGATCCCAAATTCAAAGTTTGACTTTTCAGTGTGCATTTTGACCATTTTGCCCTTGTGCCAATTCCAAGCCTAAATTGATATATTAGTGATGCAAACTTGGACCATGGAAGATCTTGTGAGAGAATCCTTGAGAAATGAGAGGGAAAATTCTGGGGTACAACAACTGCCCCTGTTCAATCTTCTTAAACCTGAAGAGTTAGATTGGCAAGTCCGTCATTCATGACTTGAAGGTGGAAGACGATTGAACACTAAAGTGCCCAAAAATTTTCACTCGATGATGTGTTAGTTGAGTGTGTAGGGAATGGGCTTAAAGATTCCATTTGGAGAGATGATGGAGGGTTGTCAGAGATGGGCTTACAGATTCTATCGAAAGTTATTGTTGGCAAAAATGGAAGAAGTATCAGAATAAATCTTTGGTTGATTTATACCGAAATAGTGGATGTAGTGGGATGAGTACCAGAATAATATCCATAAATGGATTATATCTGACTCGTATCTGAAAGATGTACTGAATGAGTGTCATAATGGCATCAGAATCTGGATTGTATTTTAAAAATATGTTGAATGAGTGTCAGAATGACATCCGTATCTGGACTGTACTTGAAAGGTATGCTGAATGAGTAGAAAAATGACATTTGTGTCTGGATCATATTTGGACTGTATTTGGAAAATGCTGGAGTAAGTATCTGAATGTCAGTTGTATCTAGATTGCACCTGAATTGTTTCTAGAAGAGAATCTGGAAATTAGTATCAGAATGTCAGCCATATCTGGATTGCATCTGAACAGTTTCTAGAAGGAATCTAGAGTAAGTATCAGAATGTCAGCCATATCTGGATCGCATCTGAACTGTTTCTAGAAGAGTGTATGAGAAGGAGCCCGTGTAGGATTGCTTCAGTTGGTCGTGTATATAATTGCTCTGGCTTGTTTCAGGAATTGAGCTTTGACTTTAGAAAGAAATATAGTTTTCCTGGCCTGTTATAAGTATTAATCTATAATCGGTCGTCCACAGATAGTGGTCATGTCTTGTTACAGGTATTAATCTGGAACTGTTGAAAATTGTTAACGATAGTTATCTATTGATTGACCTTTTCCTGAAAAGGTAAAATGTTAGTTGTATGCAATGTCATATGTATGAAATGCATGGTGTTCTCAAAATAAATGAGATTATGTCGTATGCATTTAACATGTACGTAAATGAGATTATGTCGTATGCATTTAACATGTATGTAAATATGATGCATCAGATGTTGTTGGAATGTAATTTTTTCTTGGAAAATAAATCCTTGACAAGTGTTGGGGAGTTTTGGGAAGCTGAATCCTGGACAGTCGTTAGGGATGAAGAGTATGCATACCTTTCTAGACCTTGTCTTTAGAATATTTTTGCTAATGTTTTTGCTGGGGATTCCTGTTTTGTTGATTGAGGAGAACTCCACTGGGGAATTTGACTTTGCTTGAGAAGAAACCTCTGTGGATGATGTTGATTTCTGCTTGGGGATAGAGTTCAGGAGTTTTAGTTGTCGGCTGCTCTACTGGGGAGTTATCTCTGACTGGAAGAGAAAGGAAAGTTAGTTGTTATCTGGTCGAAATCCGGGTTTGGCAGCAATTTATTGAGGATAATGAAGTTGACTGTTATCTGGTCGTATTCCAGGTTTCACAATGACTTACTGGGAAGATTAGATTAACTGTTATCTGGTCGCATTTCAGGCTTCAAAGAAAATTACTCGGGGGAGTGAAGTTAAACTGTTATATGGTCAAATTCCAGGCTTCGCAACAACTTACTAACATTAAACTGCTATCTGGTAGGATTCTAAGCTTAAAAGCATGTTTCTGAGGTGGGTGAAGTTAATTGTTATCTGGTCTGACTCCAGGCTTCGTAACAGCTTCCTGAAGTTAAATTGTTATCTGGTCGGTTTCTAGGCTTCGCAGTAGCTTGGTGAATTTAATTGTTATCTGGTCAGTTTCCAGGCTTCACAACAAATTTCTGAGAGAATGAAGTTGAACTGTTATCTGGTTGGGTCCAGGCTTCACAGTAACTTGTTGAGGATTGTAGAGCAGTCTACATGGGGAAAACAAGTTGTGGTCCCTTGATTTCTTAGAGGCAAATTCAAGCAGGGGAATCTTGTCGTTTGTTGGGGAAATAAACCCTGTTGTCAATCTGTTGGAGAGGTGTCTTCTTTTGGCAGAAATCCTCGAGGATCCTTGAGATAAACTCAGTTGGGGAGAAGTTTTCAGAGATTGAAACCCTAGCTAGGGGCCATCCTATGAACAAGATTTTGGGGGAGATTTGTCCCTGCCCCTAGTAGCAAGTATTTGTAGTATTACCAGGAACTGTTTGTCTGACCGTACGTAATCCTTCACGTTCGATGCCTCAAGTGATTCAGATACAGGCTGCCCATGGTTATTCAGTGATTCTTGAGATATTTCTTGGAATCTTGACTGGACTTCCCCAGATGGGTTGGATAGTGACACGTCATTCCCCCTTGCTTATATGTGATCTAGTTATTGGAAGTTTCTTCCCACTTGAAGTGATTTTATTCATTGAGAGAGTTTTTGTTCATTGGACATTCGTCGTGTGAATTTCTCCACTGTCAAACAATTAGCCATATCAAAACAATGATATTCAAATAAGGTAAAGTTTATGCTTTCCTTGAATTTTTAAAAGTGCGTATTATCAGATAAAAGAATTTTTGTAGGAATATGATTCAACTCAGGATTTAGAGTAAGCCTTACAGGAGTCAGGATACCTTTTGTAACAGTATGCTTTAGAACTAACCCGTGCTTCTATTAGGACTTTTGAAGAGTTGTAACATGGCTTGGTTCATGGTTTAAGAAACAAAGGATAAGGCTCAAAGTGTATTTGTACCCGCCCATTCTTCGTGATGCTCTTCATTCATAAACTCAGTTAAATGGTGTGTTTGAACTCCAATTTAAAATGACGTTTCATTGATGGTTCTGACAAGTTAAGTTTGTCGGAAGGCAGTCATTTTTGCTATACTTTCCATGTTGTCAAGGGTTTTTAGTGACCTCTTTTTTTTTATTATCCCCGATTTTTTTCTGACTGCTCTTGTTTTGAAATTACAGCCAGCGGGATGCCCCAGTTTTTCTTCAGTCTCCTTCGTAGGTTTTGACTCAATGGGCTTTTCTTTTGAGAGATAATGACTGCCTATTTATGGGGAACCATCACCATTATTTTGATTAGAAGGATGCTTTTGATGTCACTCGTTGTATACAAAATGAGAGTTTACGACTGAACGCGCATTTGAATTAACTGAGAGACTACCCTGCCCCAGGTTTTGATTAAAGGTTTCAATTTGTGTAAAAAGGAAACTCCTACTTCTTTGGCTTAAAGGGGTTGATTAGGGATTATCTTCCTTATAACTCCAGTGTTTAGGATTTGAAAGAACGCCTGTATATCGTCAGGAAGATCTGTCCAAAAGCATATTGTATGAGATCATGGCATTATTTTCGTCATCTTCCTTCTAAAGGCTTGCAACTTTTAAAACAAGAGTTGAATATAAAGGGAGTAAAAAGCATAGTTTAAATATAGTGAAAATTAATGGATCAATTCAATACAAACATATGCAATGCATTAATGAAACATAGTTTAACATTAATAGATAAGTGTTTGAACAACAAAAGAGATTACAATTGAAAACTCAAAATGAACAGAACGCTCTCAATGATTTGGCATAGGAGCAGTGATCATGTTAGGAGCCCCTATAAGGTCTAACTCAATCTCTTTGGAATCAATCATGTCTTGGATCTTATTCTTCAGAGCCCAACAGGTGTTCGTGTCGTGTCCAGGACTATCATAGTGGTATGCACACCTTTCATTGGGATGATAGGTAGGAGCAGAAATGTTGGGGTTCCAGAGAGGATCCTTTAATGTAATCAACTCTGCTTTAAACATGTGTTGTAGCGCTTGAGTCTGTGGCATGTTGATCTTAGTGTATTGTCTTTTAGGTGCGACCTCCTTATGCTGACGCCCTTGTTGGCGTTGTTGTACTGATATAGGATTGGAGATTAGAACTGCCCCCACGTGCTGGTCGTGGTTACCCTGGTTACGACCTTTTTGACCGTACGCAACATCAGACTCCTTCTTCCCAATGAAAGGTTGTTTCTAGGCACTCAAAGATGCACCCCATTGGATTTTGCCGCTTTTGATGCCAGCTTCGACCCTTTCGCTAGTTAATATTATCTCGATGAATCTGATTGAGGAGCTTCCAATTAGGTGATTGAAGAAAGGTCATGTCAAAGTTCCCATGAAGATGTCAATTACCTCCCTGTCACTTAATGGGGACTACACCCTACCATCCCCACTTTGGGGCGTATTCTTTGAAGCCCTCATTGGAACGCATGGTCATATTCTGGAACTGCATACGAGTTGGTGCAAGATCAACATTGTATTGGTACTGCTTGTAGAAAGCAGTAGCTAGATCTTCCCAAGTGTGAATATGGGAACTCTCCAATTGGTAGAACCACTCGAGTTGCATCCCAGCTAAGCTCTCTTGGAAGAAATGGATCCAGAGCTTCTGATCAGTTGTATATGGTTGAATCTTGCGTATATAAGACTTTAGATGCATCTTAGGACAAGAGACTCCATCATACGGGGAAAAGGTAGGGATTTTGAACTTTGTTGGGATGACCACTCCAGAAACCAAACCCATGTCTCCTAAGTCCAAGCCAGGCACAGCTTGGATCTCCTCAACTTTTAGTTTGTATTCAAGTTGTTTGTATTTTTCATCCGCGGTGGATACTGCTCCTCAGAAGAGTCATTGTGATCAGTAGTTATGTTAGCTCTAATGCTTCTAGCTTCCTCTTTTTGACTGTCTTCTTCTTTAGAAGAAGCATCTTCTTTTTGATCTAGCTGGGCATGCCCCTTGGACCTTCTCCTTACATTGAGGATGAAAGACTTTTTCTTCTTCTTGCTCTCTTTGGTGAAGAGTGTTTTCAGATCTTCCTATCCCTTGGCCAAGTTCATGAGCACTTGTTGGAACTGAGCGTTTTGAGCTTGGAGATCTTTAAATATTTGCTCTAGAGCCATCTCTATTGAAATAAACAGTAAGCAGATGAGAAAACTTGTACGGGAAAACCTGTTATGATGACATGCATGTTATGCGATGTTTTCAAGGATCTCGCGTGGTAAACACAAGAAGATGTTAGAATTTGAACTTTGATCAACAAATTTTATTGGGGAACTTCATATCGATGAATGTCCTTCCACTAGAATCAAGATCACCATGTCAAGTGGGTCATATCCCTTGACTCAAGCTAACATGCTTTGGTCTTTGACGGCATTTAATTAGAGAATAAATCTTTTTGCCCCTTGATAGGCGTCTGGTTCAATATGGCCCTGCATCATAGACCATTGAGATCCTTGAAATGGTTATTTAAAATGCTATATTAAGATGTTATGATGTTATGTACAAGTATGCAAAGAATGCAAGTTGTAATGCACAAATAATCATATACACACAAAGTAGACAAGTCCTTAGGTTTAGGCTTGCATGAAGTTGATAGGTAAGTACCCTCTTGAAATTTAGTTGGCTTAACTTGTCCTAGAAAGTAACTGGGTTCTAAAGGATCTCAATATCACTGACCTTTCTTTTAGGCATTGTCTCACCATAATCAATCTTTTCTTACGGTCGAGATATCCCAAAAGTCCAATCTCAATGAGTGTAATATCGAGTATCAACCAATTTTCAGCTTTCCACCGAAACTGGTTGTCTCACTACTTCCTAATGACAAAGTTGTTCAATTAAGTTTCTAAGGTCAGTTAGTGCTTCAGGACACCGCTCAGCGGCCCCGTATTCTCCTTGATTCAACACAAGGAATACCGGTACCAACAAATGCGTCACACTAATGTAGCCATTGTTTCAACCATATTGGTCTACACCATACAATTTCCACAATCTATTGCTACTTACATAAAAGGTGTCCCAAATTCAGGTGGAGGATCAAAACAAGCCCAAACAAGGAACCAAAAATATAAAGCAAACAAATAAAACAAAGAAAAGCAAGTAAAGGTAATCTAGCCCTAAGGTAACCCCACTTTTAAGAGATCTCCCCAGTAGAGTCGCTAGTTATGTAACACGGTGGGAGAACTGACTTGGGATGTTTTGCATTTCATCACAATTGTTGCGGATAGCAAGAGTTGCCACCGAATTTTTTTATCCAATAAGGAAAGGCTGAAAAGAACAGGAAATACCTTTTGAGATTTATTTCTTGAGTTCGAGGGAGTAGATTATGAAAAGGGAATGTGTTAGCACCCTTTCATCCATAGTTATCTATGGGCTATTAGTTGCTTGCTAGATCATTTGCTTTTGTTTGAAAGTGTGTGTGATCGGTGGAAATAGAACTGACTGTTTTAAAGCTGGTTTGCGAAATGTCGCGGTAAGCAAGAGTCGCCACCGTCTTTTATGTTCTCCAACAAGGAAAGGACAAAAGCACAGCAAAATTCCTTTTCGAGAATATTTCTCGGGTTCAGGAGGTAGATTATAGAAAGGGAAGGTGTTAGCACCCTTTCTATCCGTGGTTATCCACGTGCTCTTAGGTACTTGCTCACTATGTTTTCAAAAATTGTTTGCTTTTCAAGTGTGTGTGGGTTTTGAAAGAGTTTAGTTTGAAAAACTTCTAGGTAACTCTTGTATCAGTCCTCAAGAGTGTATGAAGTATTTGTTTGAAAACTTTTTGAAAGTGTAGGTGTGAAAAGATGTTTTTGTTTTTTTTTTTTGAAAGAGCAAGTACCCATGAGAAATCTACCTACTCTAAGGAATTAGGCTGTGTAAGAGTCCTTTAGACAGTGATATCCCACTATTGAGAAGCAGGTAGCACCGTCGTTGGAGTTATTCGGGTCAATTCGATTATTAGGGACATGTGTGGTCACCTAAGCAATAGTAGGACGCCTTAGCGGTAACCCTAATGTCCTAGATCCTTTTTTATCCGAGGCAACTGGATCTTTAGACAGGAGGGCGACCTCTAAAACACCCTATACTTGATGACCACCTCGAGGCAACCAAGTGAGGCGTACCCTAGGGGTGGCATGTGCATGTGTGTTGTTTTTCAGTTAAGGTTATCTTGTACATGTTATTTGTGAGCTACGCTTTGATTTTATTTTTCATACAAGTCTTTCATGCATATTAACAGTTAATAAGTGCGGAAATAGGTAAATCTACGCTATTATACGGCGCGGGTATATACATCGCCAAAAACATAACCCGATTGGAAAATAAATTGCGAGAAAATAAATAAAGCGATAAAGGCCTAATTAACTATTACATCCTCGGAAACAGTTACATCAATATAATCAAAAGGAATTAAAGCGCGAAAGAAATTAAATCGGGAACGTCTTAGGGTTTTGACCCTTTTTGAGAAAAGAAAGTAATTTGTCCTTTTTTTGCAATTAATTAAATATTAAACCTAAACCTAATTAATTAAATAATTAAAAGAAAAAGTATTTTTTGTGTTTTTATATTTTAATGAAATAAAAAAGGAAATTAAAAGTATTAAAAGAAAAACCCTAGGTCTAATTCATTTTTATTTATTGTAAAAGAAAATTAAAATTAAACCTAATTAAACTAAATTAATTTAAGTTAGTGTTTATTTACAAAAATAATAATTAAATTTAATTAATAAAAAATTATTTTATTTATGTGTTCTGAATTTATTATGAATATGTTAATTAATTTGCTGGTTAATAATTAATTAAAAACAATAAAAATAAATAAGGCAAATGAATAATAAAATAAATAAAAAATGCAAACCCAGGGGGGGTTTGGGCCAGCAAGGAGGTGGATTAGCAATTCTCAAGCCCACTAAGAGCTCAGTCCATTGACTTTTCCTGATTGGCTGCGTGTTCATTGACCAGGAGTATGATGGTCACTCATCTCAGGGCCATCAGATCTTGTGAGGGTGGCCACTTGGCGCCTGGGATTGGAAAGAACATGATAGACATCATTTGAAAACCTGCACAGGATTAGGTGAAGAAAAACAACAAATAATAGTTTTAGGGGGACCTGGGGTTCGAACCCAGGTCCCAAGGGACTATGCATGTACGCCTCAACCAATCCAACTGCCTTGTTTATCTGTCAGTGCAATAAGGACTAAATATGATATTCAGAAATCAATTAATAGGTTAGCAAAACAAAAAAAACGCGGTTTAATTTTAAATGGGCCGATCACACTGTGACGCATCATCGTCTTCTTCATCAAAATTGCTGGTTATTTACCTGCGGATTTTTATCCGCAGGTAGTTTCGTAGGCTTTTCTTAAAATCGTCCCTAGGCTTTAAAAACTTATTCCAAGACCATGGTTGGTCTCGTCTCCATCTCCTGAGTCCATCCATGCTCATGATTTGTTCTGATTTCACCTGAAAACAAAATGCCTAAAATTCAAGAACATGAACCCTAGAATCGGGCATCACGATTCAGGGCCTAAAAATGAAATTGTCTATTATGGTTACGTTAGAAATCAAGCAAGGAGTATGAATATGCTAACGTTTTTGAGAAAAAATGCAAGAATAGAGAATTCAAGTTTCGTGTTCAGAGGCGAGTTTGTGATGACTTATAGCGCTTTGCAGGTGGTCTTAGGATGTGGTAAGGGTCGTGTTAGCTTAAGTGGCTAGCAAGGAAGAGAACCACGTTCTTCTTTTTGCCTGAAAACGCCTCCTACTTGGTTCTTGATCTCCCACTTTTCCAACAATTTTCCACTTTTGCTCTGGCCGTTTTAGCAATGTCTAGGTCGTGAATGCTGTTGGTATTGCTTGCTTATGTATATGAGAACAAAATTAGGTCAAAAGTTGGGCCTTAATCTTGGTGTATTGAAGTTTGGAGATTTGGTTGACCACCATTGAAGAACTTTCCATATTTGGTTCAAATCTAGGATTTTATGCACAAAAAAGGCTTAGCACGAATTGGTGAGTTGGCATATGACATATAAAAGCTATTCAAATCACAAAGATGCTATTCCATTAATTTTTAGATTTTATTTGAATTATTATGGATTTAAAATGAATTAAATCAATAAAAATTAAATAAAATGGAAAAATAAATGTTTGATCTTGAAATTAATCATGGGACACGTGTGTGGCATGACAAGGCTGAATCAAGTGGAAGAAAGTGGGCCCTTTTGTCAAAAATTGAAGTTTTAAGGATAGTTGACTTTTGCAAATTCATGAAAATTTCCCAACTTCTCCAATGCATATATTGCTCATATTTGATCATATGAACATGTTCTTGGACATTTTGGAAAGGTCTTGAAGTCCTCTAACAAATGCCTTTGGTCCCATGTCATTTGGATTTACCAATCTCAAGTTATGGTCTTTGACTTAAAGTGCATTTTTGTTGACTTTTGAAATTGACCTATAATGTAGAAATTGATAACTTTTTGTGAGAGCACTTCTTGGACCTGGAATGTGTAGATGAGTTGTAGGAAATGTCATCCCCTTCAAAATGAGCATTGGATGGGATTTTTCTGATGAACCATGAAACAGTTATGCCCTGGTCAAGTTACAGTTGACATTTCAACTGTCTAAAAATAACAACTTTTGCATCTTTGATGATTTTTAAGCCATGCTTGAGGAATCATGATCAAGACTTGATCAAATGATGATTGTGTGCTCAAAATAAGATGTGACCAAAAATTTTGACTTTTGACTATAAAATGACCATTTTACCCCTACAGTTGACTGTGAAGTAAATAGGGCTTTTGACTGTCCAATTTGACCCTGTGAGCCTTGAGACTTGACATGTAGATACTTGACAATGTATATAGGCCTATGGGACTTGATTGGACCACTGAAAGCCTCAAATTCATTGAAGGAACCAAAACCCTAATTTTGACTGCCTTAGGAGGCATTTGGACTGTGCAATCCCTTGAGCAATCTTGAACAATTTGAAGATTGATCTTGACAAATCTTGAAGAATATGGGAGGGCAAATTTTGGGGTACAACAGTGTGCCTTATGGTGGTTCTTTGAAAGTATTTTTGAAAAGCGCCTTCGTTTAGGCTAACTTTGTAATGATTCTCGTCTCTATAAGAACGTATACAAAGTGTTGGACTTTTTAAAATATTTCATGTTTTGAAAGTGTTTGGTGCGTGTTGTAAAAGATGTTTGTTTTTTGAAAATGAGCAAGCAACTAAGAACGTTTCTACCTACTCAAAAGTCTTTTGTTTTTCTCTTCCTTTGATATTTCTATCTTACCATTGATTGGTAATAAGCCTTATCTTTGGATGTAAAAGGGACGGGCGTGGGTCATCGTATAGTCATGATAGCAATGTTGTGAGATATCTTAGAATTTCTCTTGACGGACTAAGATCATTTGAAAGGCAACATTCGAAGCGTCATCGAGGGACTATGATCTTGTATTTTGATTGTCTTTGCAAAGACGTCTCACATGCATAACATGACCATTTACATAAGGCAACAAGTGAAGTTAACCCTATGGGTGCATGTGTGAATAGTGTTTGTATTCCATGCATTTATTCTTTGATTAGGGTTGTCTACTTCTTAGTTTTAATCTTGCCATACACACCCTAATTACTATGAAAGCAATAAATTGCGGAAAGTAAATTTACTACGCTATTATATCACTTGGGGATAGGGATACAAATGTACAAATGGGGGTTGCAAGAAATAAAATTCTAATTATCTACTACAACCATATCGAATATGAATAAATGTACAAAAAATGTGAAATAAACTTGTTTTGTTTTTGTTAAGAGAAGAAATAAATTTGCTTAAGAAAATATTTTTAGTCTTTTTTGTTTTAAAAGAAAGAAAGCATGTGAATATAAAGTATTTTTGGTGTTTTTGATTAATAAGAAAATAAAAGTGATGATGAAAATAATAAGGGAATGAAGATCAAAATCAGCGCGTTACTGAAATAAGAGAGAGCAGAAGTTCTGACTCTGATGCGCTAGCTTTTGGAGATTATTCTGTGAGTGAAAGCCTGATTCAGATTATTGTGATGTTCTGGTCAACTTCCTCACGTTCTCAGAAAGTTGAAGCAAACCTTAACTTGAGTTATGGATGGCTGAAATGTTCTGGAGCAGCCAAGAAACAAAGCTCTAGTTTTTTTGAAATGGAGATTAGCGAGGGCTCTGTTATAGTCTGAAAAACAGAAGTTGGAGATAGTTTCTAAGTGTATATCAGAAACTGTGTTAATGATTTGGTCAAGAAACACTTGAGGAAAATTTGAGTGTGAATGCAAAAATCAGAAACTAGCAGGTTTTGTATTTGTGTTTGCAGTTTTGGATTCTGGGAATTTTCAGCAATGTTTCAGGGCTTTTCTTTAATGTCTCCCCCTCTTTAACAGTTGAAAATGAATTTCAATTTATAGGCAAGGATTTTGGAGCTTGGAGAAGTCAAGAGTACAACCATCATATGTTATGGCGTTGAATTGTTCTTGAAGCAAGTTTAGACAAGTATGGTTCAAGGCACAAAGTAGAGTGGTTAGCAGCTTTTAGCCATGCCTAATGTGAATTTGTAAGCATGATTTATGGAAAATTACCCTCGGAAGCAAAATTAAAGCATGGGCCCAGCATAAACTTTGTATAAAAGTTTGCTTTTCAAGGACAGTAATGGTACTTCTATGCCACACGTGGAGAAATCCTTTAGATAAAGACTCAAAAGTGGGTGTGAGCATTAAATGATGATGAGATTTATCAATGTAGAAAACCTGCAATATGAGATTATACATCAAATTTGAATCCGGATCAGAAGCTAAGCATCAGCATAACTTAGAACAAATGTCCATCTTCTGATCTTTGAATCTCCCTGCTCCAGCATGATCTGATGGAGTTTTCAGACTTTCTAGAAAGCTTGCAACATGCTTTGTAAACCCTCTTTGAATTATCTTTTCAAACTCTGATTGAACCTACGTGAAAACTGGCCCAGAAGTTATAACCAAATTCTGACTTGGAAATGCTCAGAATTTACTAAGTGTTTTAGTTTCATGGGCGTGTCTTCAAAGATTTATAATTTGAAATCCCAGCATTTCTAGGGGAAACTCTGTTCTACAATGTTTTAGATCTCTTTGAGATCTACAACTCTCATGTCATAAGTTCTTCTTGAATGATCTTGCATTATGATGAAAATCTGGCCAGAAGTTCTGAACTTATCATATTCTATCATGTCTTGATGAAATATGATTTTTGAAACTTGATTTTGATCCCAAAGTCAAAGTTTGACTTTTTAGTGTGCATTTTGACCATTTTTCCCTTGTGCCAATTTCAAGCCTAAATTGATGTATTAGTGCTGCAAACTTGGGCAGTGGAAGATCTTGTGAGAGAATCCTTGAGAAATGAGAGGGCAAATTTTGGGGTACAACACATACAAAAGTCTTGAAACTTTCCATAATCGCACCAACGATATGGTAGTATAACCATATACTCTTATCTTGGCAGCCCCTCGTTATGGTCGATTGTCTCTTTGACAATGAAGTTGTGGTTATATCAGTTGAACCTTTAACAAGATGGCTGTTATCTTTGGAACCTTATGCCTTAGTATATTTCATGCAGCTTTCACTACATAGTTGTCCTGATTGTAAGACTGCGTTCCATATTTCACCTCTTTTTGAAAACAACAAAGCCGTCCTAAAATATGTTGATTTCACCAAAGTGGTCACTGGGAGGTTTCTTATGCCTTTGAATACCCCATTCATTGATTTAATGAGATTTGTTGTCATGTGTCCCCATCATTTTCCATTGTCATATAACTTGTCTATTTCTCCACTAGAATATTATCAATCTACCTCATGTATTCGAATTTGACAATATGATCTCGTTGTAAGTGTTTGAACGAAGGTTGTGTTAATGCATACCCCGCATTCATAATTATTTTCCTAAGAGCTCTGTCTTTGATCTCCCTCGTGAAATTTTGTATGATATGTCTAATGCAGTAGACATGCATAAAAGGGGGGTCATGCCAACCATTTGTAGGATTATTGTATGCACTATGAATAGATGCATGTCTGTCAGAGATCAAACAGAGACCAGGTTGTGGAGCCACGTGTGTTCGAATATTCTTGAGAAAGAAACTCTAAGCACCCCCAGTCTCTCCCTCGACTAGAGCAAAGACAATTGGGAAAATGTTGCTGTTGCCATCTTGTGCAACTTCCATCAGTAGTGTGCCTTTGTATTTCCCGTACAACCACGTTCCATCTATATGAATAATAGGTTTGCAGGATGCAAACCCTGTGATGCAAGGTTGAAAATCCCAGAACAGTTGACTAAATATTCCATTTCCGTTGACATAAGTACCATCTAGGGCATACGCCGACAATGTTTCCATAATATAAATAGCTCTAGGAGCATATATCTGAAGTGAATGCAGGTAACTCGGTAGTTCTTTGTATGACTCCTCCCAATTTCCATATACATTTTCAATTGCCTTGGTCTTTGTTAACCATGCCTTTCTGTATGATGGAGTATAATTGTACATTGTAGCAATGTGAGAGATTATGGTTTTCACCTTCAATGATGGATCATTGCTAACGAGAGGTAGGATTTCTTGACATATTAGATCATAATTTAGTTTGCGATGATCTTGTGATTGAGAATGTACGTGTGGGTGGACAAAGAACCCATCACCCAATAATCACTTCTCAACCTATATGATGCAGTGATCCTGAACAAACAATCTGGGTGAACACACTTGAGCTTGTACCTTTCTAGATTTACCCGATCTACCTTAAAATTGACATAGTTTAACTTTGTGAAATTTTGTTGTAACTCGCATACAATCTTCTCTTGAACAAAATTTGTCTTTCTCTTTTAAATTTTCATCTAACTGCATATACAGGTTGAAAAAACATCTGATGACAGTTCATCTCCGCCCAGGTTGAAGTTTGTCATGTGTGAAGGTCATGTGTAGATTTTATTTGGAGTTATTTCAAGTAGAACATCGTCTTCAGAATCATCGTTGACCATGTTGTCAAACTCTAACTCTTCATATTCCTCTTCTTCTTCAACGACATCTACTTCTGCTTGTTCGTCTTCTAGAGGATCAACCACTTGTGATTGAGTTGGTTGTGACAGCTGAGGCTAGTGCAGCATAATGTACAACTCAATCGAGTCGTACCCAAAATACTCATGACTAAAAAACATATTTTGAAGGTCCTCGTCATGTTGAACCTCTACCTTATAAAATATTATTTGGTTCTCACTAAAAAACCGGATTTTAATAGAAGATGTGACACTGGACCTCATTTAAGTTTGAGCTCCAGTCGTAATTTTGAAATACAAAAAATTGGCTTTTCTGTTTAAACAAAATTGGATGTTATCAGTGTTTCTAAATAAAAAACCAGAGACATCACACTTGTACGTCTCTCTATTAAAATGTGCACTGATAACATATTATGTTGCAGAGGACATTGTGTTTACGTGTTTGCGTGTTTGAGTATGCGAGAATTTGTTTGACTGGTCATAACATAAGGTGCATTCAGGAGAATAAATAACGTGCATATGAGACGAACAAGACAAATTTTATCTACTAATGAGGCAACAATTGGGATGGAAAATCCTCATATAATTGGCCTAAGGCGTCAACTGGGATGCCACATCCCTTTTAGGCCTGTCACGTAGCATGTATGCCTGCCACCTACACTATGCATGCCACCTACATCCGCACCTATAATTTTTTTATTAGTATTTTAAAAATAAAAATTTGTTTTAATTGGGAAAAATATATAAATAACCGTGTTTTGAAAAAAAAACTACACAAATAACCATGTTTCGGAGAAAATTATGCAAATAACCATGTTTTAGAATACACATGAACAGAGAAGCCAACCCAAATGGTTCATGCTCTTACTTGATTGCCTTAGGCGCTATCTCACTTGGCGCATACACTTACTTTATGCCATGTGAGATGGCGCATACACTATAATTTGGAGAGGATGCACCATATGAGATTACTCCTACTTGCAAGTGTATTTTCTATAATTAAAACACCTATTTCTCCATCATTCTTCACACTTTCTCACATTTTCTTCTCATTTTCTCTCTGTTTTTTGCATCATGACACCTCCCATGATTTTCACCTAAGATGGGTACGTTATTTTCTCGACCACCAAACCTTCGATAAAAATGAAATTTTGGCACATTCATTCCATGGAGCATCTGAAGAGAGAGTTGATGTGATGACTAGAGGGAGACATCGAAGCTGGGTAACAAAATAGAAGGATCCAGAGAAGAAGAACAACCACCTCACTTACAACTGGAAGACCTCAATCATGGTTGAAGGAAGTCAAAACAGACAGAGACGTAATGGTGATGATGCATGGCTCAGATGAAATTGTTTTGACCGTTGTAATTTCTTAGATGTTTTATCCTATTGTTGATGTTATATTTACATGTTGTATTTTATCGTAATGGTGGTGATGTGTTTTTATTTATTGTTTGCATATGGTTTTTTGTAACAAATGCTCTTAATGAAAAACAGTTACGTTTAGATCTTAAAAAAGTGTAGATAGTTTGCTTACAATTTTTACATTGTCGAGCTTGTAGTACGAGTGGGAAAATTTTTTCGATTGTATCCTACCTGATGACATAAGCCACACTTTCTTTCTAGCTTTTCAAGGGGGTCCATTTTAGTTGTGATGCGCTTGCTTTTGGGACGACCCTGAAGAATGGAAAAACAGAAGAATGGGGGGGTTGAATTGAGATCTTAAAACTTAATGAAAAGAACACGTTGATTTTTATCCTGGTTCGTTTGAACTCAAACTACTCCAGTCCACCCGCCAAGGTGATTTCGCCTCTCTCCAACGAGGTCTTAATCCACTAATCAATCTTGATTACAAGTCTACTTTGACATCTGCCAAAGTCTTCTTGAGTATAACCACAACCCAGTTTTTCTCAAGGAAATTCACTTAAACAATGTATGAATAAACAATGTACAATAGTGTTTTTAATAAAATAGTATCACAATACAGTGATGTTTTACACAATTTGAAAATATTAAACGTTTGAGGGTGAGAGATGATAGCAGCGTTGTTGTGTGTGTGAAAATCGTAAACAATTTATCCTCAAGGATTTTTTAAATAGGCGAAGCATGGATGATCATTTGGAAACTTTATTAAGGACAATTAAGGTGCTTTCCAAAAATACAGATCCTTGTTCCCTTCCATTCGTTACTCTTGGAATGGAAATATTTGATTTGTAACGCTTCAGAACATTGAAGTATCTGTTGTTGCTTGCTTTAGAACTTTTGGAGATCAGATCCATAAAATCCTGTTTGCAGTGTTAGAACTTCTTTCAAAGAGTTTTATAATCAGAGTTGAAACATCCTCTTAGCGCATCTTCTGATCTTCTTTCATCAGAGCTTTTTGAGAGATGTTTACAATCACAACAGAAACAGCTTTGTAACTTATCTTCCGATCTTCTTCTATTAGAACTTCTCTACAAAACAGAATATAATTTTAGAAGGCATAATTTTTCTTTGTGTTTGTTATCATCAAAACTCTTACAAGGGTTCTAGAATCAAACTATGTTCTAACAATCTCCCCCTTTTTGATGATGACAAAAACTAGGATATTTCAATCAAAACAGACTGAACATAAAGCATTATAGGGTCTCCCCATGAGTTGATTACTCAAATAGAGATGAATTACTTCCCTGAAGTTCATTCTGATCAGAGTTTTGATGCATCTACTTCTGTCTTCATCAGAGTTTTGTTCATGTTTTGCTTTCAGAAAAAAATGAGAAGTTATGATATTCAAAATTTTTGAGACTGTGTCTCGATACTATTATTAGAAATATCTTACATTTTCCCTGTTGTACCCAAAAATTTTCTCTCTCATATTATCAAGACTTTCCTCACAAGACTTCTTGGACTCCAGACAGGATTAGGGTTTGCTCAGCTCAAGACCTCCTCTTGCACTGATGACCTGAAATCATGGTTTGAGTTTGCACAAGGATTTTTGGACCATCAATGTTTCATGTGACTTTCATACAGCATCTTGGATCCCTAAGATTGCTCATACCAAGTTTCAAGCCTTGAGTCACATTTTTGCCCAGTCAATTGGAAAGTTGACCTAAAAATCAGTTGTATTGGGGAAAACGTCAACCATGGCCAATTTACAGTCAAACTTCATAATTTTTGATCCACAACAACATTTTAGGCTCCTATGTACCATTTGATCAAGTTTGGACCACAACTCCTCAAGAAATTTGACCAGATCATCAAAAGGGCAAAATGGTCAAAATTAGGGTTTTGATTGAGAAAGGGCAATTTCTGATTTTTAACCTAGCCAATGACCAATTGGGTTCAAGCATGATTTCAAGGACTAAATGGCATCATCTTGACCTAAACACATAATTCAAAAGATCTCAAATGCATAGGATTGACAAATGAATTTTGCAGTTAACTGATCAAAAGTCAATTGTGCACTGAAAAGTCAAACATTGACTTTTTGGTCAAAATCAAGTGCCAAGGATCATAATTCATCAAGATATGTCAAAATGTGAAACTTGTTGATCAATAAAACCAATTTTTCAAATTAGGGTTTCAATTTGAAAACTTTTAATAACTTAGAAATTTTCAAGTTAAGAAAATTTCTTATTTTTTCCCAAATTTCCACAACTTTTTCACCATGATGCAATTGGATTCAAAGAAAACTTCCAACATGAAAGTTGTATTCCTCCATGAAATCTACAACTTTGATTCACAAAGTTTTCCAAAAAGATGCTTGGATCTCAAGTTATGATTTTGTGAATAGGGGTCCATAAACTTTTTAACTTAGTGAAATTTTACCCTAGTTTAGGCAGATTTTTGACCTAACTTCATGGCAATTTTTCACCTAGTTCCAAGAGGTATCTCAAAATCCATTTCAAATATGGATTGTTTAGGATGTTACAAGCTTTCCAAAATGTCAAAGAACTCTCCAAGATCATTTATGGTTAGGGAGAATCGAAGAAATGAAAATGGCAATTTATCATTTTTGTTCAAGGCATTTTCACAATGTTACAACTTGCAAATCTGCCCTAGCATGCTTGCACTTGGTATTACAGGTCCTAATCCTTTCGACACTCCATAATTGAATGCTAATTCAGTGGACAATGGCTTTATTTTGATCTTTGGAGCATTGTACATTGAATTAATCCATTTATGGCATAAAGTTCTCAATACCATTTTCATAAAGCATACTTTTGCAAACATTGCATTTCTTGAGCTATGGACTTGATCTATTGTTGCAAACAAGATCCACAATTATCAGGAAAAGTATACCAACTCCTTTCAGCCCTAGAGCTAGCCTGTACAGGCCTTTGGCATTGTCACTTCCAACTTTCTTCAAAAGCAAGTAAACTTGCAAAAGTCAATAGAACTTGGATATCTGATAAAGAGAGGCCTCGGCATCATTTGAAACAACCTCAGAACATTGTAACAAGCCTAAGCACGAATTGCTAACATCTTAAACACTCCAAAACACAAAAAACCACATTTGTGCCCAAAACATGGCATCTTCTGTAAATCTCAAGCCAAATCAATATTGGCTCGTGCGTTTGTTGATTCAACCCTTGAAACACCTTTCATACATCACACCTAAACTGTCCAAGCCCTTATCTTGCAACTGTGTGCCCTATTTCAAGCTTCACCATTTTCATTTTGAAGGTTTGCAGTTTGACTCGTGCAGCAAGATTCAAGCATCTACAAGGCAAGCTGAGCATTGGAGAAGCTTGAGGGAACTTCAAGGAAGCTCACAAGAACTTCAGGCCTCATTCAAAGTTCCCATATTGCCATATCCAAACTCAACTAAACAAGGTATTTGTCAAGTTTCTATCTCTCTATTTAGGCATCCTTAAGCTTAGGTTTGTGAAGCAAAAATGTAGTCCCTAACATGCTTAAGTTGTACATATGCATACTTTCCATTTATATTAACTGAGCTAAGAGTATTTGATTGTTGAAGTTCATGAAAAAACTAGGACAGAAATTAGGGCCATTGAAATTCTCCTTGATCTTTGAGAGTTAGGTCATGAATTTTATATCATTGGAATCGTGAGTTAACAAGTTACACTTTTTATGTTATGAGTTTTTGATTTTATGCAAGCTAGATCAAGATACCAGTTTGTACACAGATACGCGCGTTTTGGACGAAGGCTAGAGGTCAGGGATGAAGCTGGCTGGGCCTGGCGCCTTGGGCTTGCTGCTTTTTGCACCCCCCATTTTACTTCTGCACCCCCCTTGGCCCATTTTTTATATTTTGCATATTTTTTATTTATTTTGTGATTATTGACTTTATTTTTTTTTTCTGAACGTTAAAAATCCCAAAAATATTTTCTTGATTTTTTTGCATTTTTATTTTATTATTTTTATTATTTTTTGGCATAAAATTAGTTTATTAGGTTTATAAAACTTATTTTCTTAAATAAACTTGTAAATAATAATAAAAAATACTTAAACATTTTTATTTTGATTATTTCACACATTAAATATTTATTTTTCATACATATTTAATTTTTAATATTGTATATAATATTATTATTATTTTTCTTGAACAAAAATGAATAAAATAATAATAGAAAACAATATTTTCTTTTAAAACAAAAAAACTCGGGTTTCCCCTTTCAAAAATAATAATATTATTTTTTCTTATTTTTAGGAGTTAGATAATGTTATTTTCTCATACAAAAAACAATTACAAAACTTTTTTTTTTTTGCATATTTACATTTTATTGCATATTTAAATAATTGTTTATTTATTTATTGTACAATAAATTCAATTGGGTTGTAATAGTGAATTAGGGTTTTATTTTGTGCAAATATCCCCATTCAAAACTTGTATCCCCCCTCCCATAATATTGTTGTAATAGTTTAGATTTACTTTATGCAATTTATCGCATTATATGCATGTTTTAATAAAAACTAGGGTTTGTATGCTAAGACAAAAATCAAACAAAATAGCATGACCTAACACAAGACAAACAAAATGCATGAAAAATGACAACACATTACACACAAGCACCTCTAGGGTTTCACCCACTTGGTTGCCTTAAAACATGGTCATGGTATGCATGCTAGGTATCTTGGCAAAGCAAAACAAAACAAAAAAGATCATAGTCCCTCGATGACGCTATTACAAGTTGCCTAAACAAATGATCTTGGTCCCTCAAAACTTGCTAAAGATACTTGGCACTATTGTTATCATGGTCATACGATGACCCACGCCCGTCCCGTTTAACATCCAAAGATAGGGTTGTCTACCAAAACAATGGTAGGTCAACAACATCAAAGGAATAAAAATGTACAAGAACGACTTTTGAGTAGGTAGATATGCTTATAGTTACTTGATAATTTCAAAATAATCCTTGCTATTTTCAAACATCACACGCACATTTTCAAAACATTTCCAAACAACTTGCAAAACATTGAAACATTTTTCAAAAGACAAACATCTTTGTATACATTCTTACGAACGAGAATCATTACAAAGATTGCCTAAACGATGGCCTCTTTTCAAAATACTTTAAAAACCACACAAAACACCATTTCAAACATTTGCAAAAGTAAAGCAAGTGATCTAAAACAAGTAACTAAGAGCCTATGGAAAACCATGGATGAAAAGGGTGCTAGCACCTTCCCTTTTCATAATCTAACCCCCGAACCCAAAAACAATCTCAAAGGTCTTTCCTATGCTTTTTTACCTTTCCTTTTGGATAAAATAAAAGTCGGTGGCGACTCTTGCTAAACCGCGACATTTGTGAACACAAACGCAAAACCATCAAGTCAGTTCTCCCACCACATCACAGAACTGGCGACTCTGCTGGGGAATATAATTAAAAGTGGGGTTACCTTAGGGCTAGATCACCTTTACTTGCTTTCATTGTTTGATTTGTATGATTTACATTTTGGTTCCTTGTTTGGGTTTGTTTTAAATCCTACACCCATATTTGGGGACATCTTTTAGGTAAGTAGTAATAAACTGTGAGGGAACTGTGTGGGGTATACCAACACGGTTGAAGCAGTAGCTACGTTAATATGGCATTTTGGTTGGTACTGATAACCCTTGAGTAGTCAAGGAGAGTACGGGGCCGCCGCGTGGTGTCGTGAAGCATCAACTGACCTTAGAACCTTACTTGACCAACTTGGCCATTAGGACGTAGTGAGATGAACGGCTTTGGTGCAGTCCGAAGTTGGTAGATACTCGATGCTACACTCATTGAGACTTGACCCCTGAGTTTTGTTCAGTTGCGAGTCAATTGCTTATTGAAAGAAGCTTGTGGGAAAGGTCAGTGATATTGAGATCCCTTAGAACTCGGTTACTATTAACTAGGACGGATTGAACCAACTAAACTTCAAGAGGGTACTTACCTACAAACTCCATGCAAGCCTAAAACTAAGGACTTGTCTGCTTTGGGTGAATATGATTATTTGTATATAAACTTGCTTACCTCGCATATCTGTACATAACATAGCATTTTCAATAACCATTTCAAGGATCTCGAGGGTCTTTGATGCAGGGTCATGTTGAACCAGATGTCTACCAAAGGGCAAGAGGATTCATTTTCCTCTAAACAAACACCGTCAAAGATCAAGTACAACAACTTGAGTCAAGGGCTATGACCCACTTGACATGGTGAGCTTAATTCTCGTGGAAAGACATCCACCAATACAAAGTTCTTCAATCAAAGATGTTGATCAAAGTTCAATTTCTCACATTTTCTTGTGTTTACCCTGCGAGATCCTTGAAAACATGCATCCACATATCATGCATCATATAATGACAGGTTTCTCCCATTCAGGTCTCCTTATCTTCCTATTGTTTATTTCAGTAGAGATGGCTCTAGAGAAGACTATCAAAGACATCCAGCTCAAAACGCTCAACTTCAAGAGATGTTCTTGAACCTATCCAAGGGGAAGGAAGAAGTGAAATCTCTCCTCACTAGGGGCATGATCATGGGGAATCCTGAGGGCAACAAAGATGATTAGTTGGAGCTGCTACGAGCTGAGATAGCCATAATGAAATTCCAGATGATGGGACAACTAGTGGGCCAGATGGCTCTCATCCAAAACTTGGCACAAGGACAAGAGGAGCTGAGAGTCCTCATCAACAAGCTTCATCAAGAAAAATGTAACCAAATGGGGCAAACAACTAGGGTTGAGGATCAATTCATCATTCAGCCTCCCTTGAGACAAGAAGCCGGGAGAAGACCTCCCCAGTTTGCTTCAGGGTCACGAGCCTAACAACAACCTCGCCAATGTCAACAGGGTAATCGACGTAGGCGGAATACATCTGAAAAACGCTTCACTGAGATTAATGTGTCATTATCTCAAGTGCTGCATGCTTGTTGGAAGTCGGTCTGATTGTATTAAGGGACCCCCCTCGGAATCCCAACACAGCCTCTCCAGGGTACAATCTAAATGCAAGATGTGTGTATCAGTCCAACAGTCCTGGACATGACACCAATAGCTGTTGGGCATTGAGAAACAAAATTCAATATCTGATTGAAGAAAGAACGCTGGAGTTCACATAAGATGGCCATGTTAAAATCTTCCGCTGGGGGCTCTCCACCTAAAATGACAAGTTCGAACAAAGAGGCTTCTGTTCATTTTGAACTTCCAATTGTAGTTTCTTTTGTTATTTAGACAATTATCTATTAATGTCAAACTTTGTTTCATTAATGCATTTCATATGTTTGTCTTGAATTCATCTTTTCGTTTTCACTATATTTAAACTATGTTTTTTTATTCTTCTTATAACATTTAACTCTTGCTAAAAGTTACAAACCTTTAGAGGGAGGATGACGAAAACAATGCCATAATCTCATACAGTATGCTTTTGGACAGACCTTGCTGACGATGTACAGGCGTTTCTTTCAAATCCTAAACACTAGAGTTATAAGGAAGATAATCCCTAGTCAAACCCTTCGAGCCAAAGAAGTAAAAGTTTTCTGTTGAAACACAAATTGAAACCTTTAATCAAAACCTGGGGCAGTGTAGTCTCTCAGTTAATTCAAATGCACGTTAAAGTCGCAAACTCTCATCTTGTAATACAACGAATGACGTCAAGAAACATTCCTCTGGAATCAAAAGACGGTGATGGTTCCCTATCACACAGGCAGTCATTATCTCTCAAAAATAAAGGCCCACTAAGTCAAAACCTAAAAAGGAGACTTAAGAAAACTGGGGCATCCCGCTGACTGTAATCTCAAAACAGGAACAGTCAGGCAAAAATTAGGGATAACAAATCAAAAGAAAGAGGTCACTACAATTCCTCAACAAACATGAAAAAAATGTTGCAAAAATGTCTGCCTTCCAACAAACTTAACTTGTTTGAACCATCACCAAAACGTCATTCCAGACTCCATTGGAGTTCAAACGTATAATTAACTGAGCTTAGGACTGAAGAACATCACGAAGAATGGGTGGGTACAAATACACTTTGAGCCTTTATCCTTTGTTTCTTAAACCGTGAACCAAGCCACGTTACAACCCTTCAAAAGTCCTAATTGAAGCATGGGTTAGTTCGAAAGCATACTGTTACAAAACGTATCCTGACTCCTGTAAGGCTTTACTCAAAATCCTGAGTTGAATTTTTCTTACAAAAATTTCTTGCTAAAAATGCATTTTTCAAAACTTCAAGACAAGCATAAACTTTTCATTACTTGAATATCACTGTTTGCATTTGGCTATTTGTTTGACAGCGGAGAAATTCACACAACGAATATCCGATGAACGAAAGCCCTCTCAGTGAACAAAATCACTTAAAAAAAGGAGGACACTTCCATTGACAGATCTCCTATCAACAAGGGGACATGACATGTCACTATCCAGCACACCTGGGGCAGTCCGGTCAAGATTTCAAGAAATCTCTCAAGATTTGCAGAGTAACCAGGGGCAAGTCTCCATCTCCGTCATTTGGGGCATTGAACGTCAATCCCAATAAAGGTTTACATACAGTCAAGCATTTCCAGGAATAAACATACTCCCCAGAGTTTTCAATATTTTCCAGCAGAGTTCTCCTCAAACAACAAAACAGGAATCCCCGGTGGAAACATTCTGAGCAAAGTTTGAAGACACACATACTCTTCAACAGCACTCAAGGATTTAACAAACTCCCCTACATTTGCCAAGGATTTATTTTCCCAGACAAAAGAAAGATTGATCGACAAATAAAGGTTATTTGAGGTAGTAATCGTCCAAGATTCCTTCATCGTCTTGCTGAGACCTTCTCTGGTTCAGTCAGATCGACACTAAGATCTCCCTGATTCTTATTCCAGTTGAAGATATTCCAAGACTTTTGTCTGGTTCAGTTAAATCAATTCTAAGATTTCTCTGATTCTTATCCAGTCAAAGTTAATCCAAGACCTTCTCTGGTTCAGTCAGATTGACACTAAGATCTCCCTGATTCTTATTCCAGTTGAAGATATTCCAATACTTTCGTCTGGTTCAGTTAAATCGATTCTAATATTTTTCTGATTCTTATCCAGTCAAAGTTAATTCAAGACCTTCTCTGGTTCAGTCAGATCGACACTAAGATCTCCCTGATTCTTATTCTAGTTGAAGGTATTCCAATACTTTCGTCTGGTTCAGTTAAATCGATTCTAAGATTTTTCTGATTCTTATCCAGTCAAAGTTAATTCAAGACCTTCTCTGGTTCAGTCAGATCGACACTAAGATCTCCCTAATTCATATTCAAGTTGAAGATATTCCAAGACTTTCATCTGGTTCAGTTAAATCGATTCTAAGATTTTTCTTATTCTTATCCAGTCAAAGTTAATTCAAGACCTTCTCTGGTTCAGTCAGATCGACACTAAGATCTCCCTGATTCTTATTCCAGTTGAAGATATTCCAAGACTTTCGTCTGGTTCAGTTAAATCGATTCTAATATTTTTCTGATTCTTATCCAGTCAAAGTTAATTCAAGACCTTCTCTGGTTCAGTCAGATCGACACTAAGATCTCTCTGATTCTTATTCCAGATGAAGATATTCCAAGACTTTCGTCTGGTTCAGTTAAATCAATTCTAAGATTTTTCTGATTCTTATCTAGTCAAAGTTAATCCAAGACCTTCTCTGGTTCAGTCAAATCGACACTAAGATCTCCCTGATTCTTATTCCAGTTGAAGATATTCCAAGACTTTTGTCTGGTTCAGTTAAATCGATTCTAAGATTTCTCTGATTCTTATCCAGTCAAAGTTAATCCAAGACCTTCTCTGGTCCAGTCAGATCGACACTAAGATCTCCCTGATTCTTATTCCAGTTGAAGATATTCCAAGACTTTTGTTTGGTTCAGTTAAATCGATTCTAATATTTTTCTGATTCTTATCCAGTCAAAGTTAAATCAAGACCTTCTCTGGTTCAGTCAGATCGACACTAAGATCTCCCTGATTCTTATTCCAGTTGAAGATATTTCAAGACTTTCGTCTGGTTCGGTTAAATCGATTCTAAGATTTTTCTGATTCTTATCCAGTCAAAGTTAATTCAAGACCTTCTCTGGTTCAGATAAATCTCTCAACGGTTTATTCTGATTCATCTCAAGATTTTTACTGGTTCAGATAAATCTTTCAACGGTTTATTCTAATTCACTTTCAGATTTTACTAATTCAGATAAATCTCTCAACGATTTATTCTGATTTATTTCTAGATCTTTACTGTTTCAGATAAATCTCTCAATGATTTATTCTAATTCATTTCCAAACTTTTGTTGTTTCAGATAAATCTCTCAATGGTTTATTTTGATTCATTCTCTATTCAGATCCAGTTCAAACTTTCCGTCAACAATCACCTTTGAATGGCATCTATAAGCCCATCTCCGACGATTCTCCGCTATTTCTCCAAATGGCATCTTTAAGCCCATTTCCAAACACAAAACAAATCAGCACGTCATTAAGATCCCCAGCGGAGCCAAAACTTTGTACTACAGATCCCCAGTGGAGCTGAGACTACCAACTACCAATCCCCAGTGGAGCAAAAACCTTGAAATACATACCTCCAGCAGAGTTATAATTTCAAATCCTTAATCCCCATCATAGCTTAAACTTCAAACTCCCAATCCCAAGTGGAGCCAAAGCTTTGAGTTACAGATCCCCAGCGGAGCTGAAACCTTCATCCTCAGTCGAGTCAAGACTTCTAATCCCCAGCGAAAACCATCCAATTTCCCAGCAAGTTATCTTGAAGCCTGGAAATCAACTAGATAACAGTTAACTTTTGTCTCTCTCCAACCTAGGATAACTCCCCAGTAGAGTGGCAGACAACCGAAAACTCATAAACTTACTCTCCAACAGTAAGCCTTCTTCCCCACAGAGTCTTCATTACTCCTCAGCATGAAGTTGTCAGAGTTTTTACTCCCCAGCAGATTGAAGATTCTCATTCTCATTTCCCCAGTGAAGTCGCCGAAGTTTTCATTACTCCTCAACAGAATGAAGATTCTCATTCTTAAATCCCTGCAGAAGTCATCAGAGTTCTCCCTATTCGTCAGCCGAGTAAGGATTCCCATTGTGTAACCCCCAGTAGAGGTCATCAAAGGGCTCTGGATTTCCCAAGCAGATTTCTCAAAGCCGTTTGGCATTACTCTCACAACAAAATTCTGTCAATACTCCAACTTCAAGACATGAAGGATCCTCACATCCCCGTGAAAGTTGTCAAGGATTTTTAATCTCCAACAGTCACCAAGGATTTCTCATCCTCGGCAATCAAAGATTTTGAATCTCCAGCAGGGTCAAAGATTTATTTTCCCCGGTAGCAGTCAAGGATTTTATTATCCCCAGCCGTCAAGGATTTATTCTCCTCAGCAAGACAGCTAATCAGCTTACATGCGCATACATTACATCCATATATCATAAACATTGACATAACACATATATTGCATCATACATTCCATGCAACATTAACTTTGTGTTTCAGCTAACATTTTACCCTTTTTAGGATAAGATTAACAAGCTACCATTAATAGTATACAATCATGATACAGTACAGATACACTCCAGACGCGGAAGTCATTATGTTGCTCATTCAGATTCAGATTTCAGATACAGTTCAGATACGCTCCAAATACGGATGCCATCCTGATACTTATACGGAATTCAACGATTCAAATTTCAGATACAGTTCAGATATGCTCCAGATACGGATGTCATCCTGGTACTTATTCAGATTTCAACTATCAGATACGGATTAGATACGCTCCAAACACGGAAGCCATTCTATTTCTCATTCAGATTCAACTATTAATTTCAAGTTCAGATACACTCCGGACAAGGAAGTCATTCTGTTGCTCATTCAGATTCAGATATCAGATATAGTTCAGATACGCTCTAGATACGGATGCCATCCTGATACTTATTCAGATATCAACTGTCAGATACAGTTCATATACACTCCAGATACAGAAGTCATTCTGCCACTTATTCAGATTCTAGTTCAGATACGCTCCAGACGCGGATGCCATTCTGGCCCTTATTCAGTTTCCCGATTCAGATACAGTTTAGATACGCTCCAGACACGGAAGTCATTCTATTTCTCATTCAGATTCAACTATCAGTTACAGTCCAGATACGCTCCAGACACTGTTGCCATTCTGTCACTTATTCTGATTCTCCCCAGCTCAGAGACGCTCTAGACACGGATGATATTCTATCGCTTATTCAGATTCAACATTCAGATACAGCTTGGATACGCTCCGGACACAGATGATATTCTATTTCTCATTCAGATTCAGTCTCCAAATACAGCTCAGATACGTTCCATACGCGGATACCATTTTGATACTCATTCTTTTGACTTACAACTTACAACCCAACAAACATTCTTGGATGGCATCTTTAAGCCCATCTCCAATAAGATTCTATCACATCTCCAAATGGCATCTTTAAGCCCATTCCCTCAACTACACTTTGACGAGTGCAAATTTACGGGCACTCTGGTGTCCAATCATCTTTTACCTTCGAGTCACGAACGACAAAGCTCGCCAATCTAACTCTTCAGGTTCAAGAAGATTGAACAGGGGAAGCTGTTGTACCCCAAAATATTCACTCTTATATTATCAAGACTTTCCTCACAAGACTTCTTGGACTCCAGACAGGGTTAGGGTTTGCTCAGCTTAAGACCTCCTCTTGCACTGATGACCTGAAATTAGGGTTTGAGTTTGCACAAGGATTTTTGGACCATCAATATTTCATGTGACTTTCAAACACCATCTTGGATCCCTAAGATTTCTTATACCAAGTTTCAAGCCTTGAGTCACATTTTTACCCAGTCAATTGGACAGTTGACCTAAAAATCAATTGTATTGGGGGAAAAAGTCAACCATGGCCAATTTACAGTCAAACTTCATAATTTTTGATCCACAACAACATTCTAGGCTCCTATGTACCATTTGATCAAGTTTGGACCACAACTCCTCAAGAAATTTGATCAGATCATCAAAAGGGCAAATTTGTCAAAATTAGGGTTTTGACTGAGAAAGGGCAATTTCTGATTTTTAACCTAGCCAATGACCAATTGGGTTCAAGCATGATTTCAATGACTCAATGGCATCATCTTGACCTAAACACATAGTTCAAAAGATCTCAAATGCATAGGATTGACAGATGAATTTTGCAGTCAACTGATCAAAAGTCAATTGTGCACTGAAAAGTCAAACTTTGACTTTTTGGTCAAAATCAAGTGCCAAGGGTCATAATTCATCAAGATATGTCAAAATGTGAAACTTGTTGATCAAGAAAACCAATTTTTCAAATTAGGGTTTCAATTTGAAAAATTTTCATAACTTAGAAATTTTCGAAGTTATGAAAATTTCTTATTTTTTCCCAACTTTCCACAACCTTTTCACCATGATGAAATTGGATTCAAAGAAAACTTTGAACATGAAAGTTGTAGTCCTCCATGAACTTTACAACTTTTACTCACAAAGTTTTCCAAAAAGATGCTTGGATCTCAAGTTATGATTTTGTGAATAGGGGTCCATAAACTTTTTAACTTAGTGAAATTTTGCCCTAGTTTAGGCAGATTTTTGACCTAACTTCATGGCAATTTTCACCTAGTTCCAAGAGGTGTCTCAAAATTCATTTCAAATATGGATTGTAGATCATGTTACAAGCTTTCCAAAATGTCCAAAAACTCTCCAAGATCATTTATGGTTAGGGAGAATCGAAGAAATGAAAATGGCAATTTATCACTTTTTGTTCAAGGCATTTTCACAATGTTACAAGTTGCAAATCTGCCCTAGCATGCTTGTACTTGGTATCACAGGTCCTAATCCTTTCTACACTCCATAATTGAATATTAATTCAGTGGACAATGGCTTTATTTTTATCTTTGGAGCATTGTACATTGAGTTAATCCATTTATGGCATAAAGTTCTCAATACCATTTTCATAAAGCATACTTTTGCAAACTTTGCATTTCTTGAGCCATGGACCTGATCTATTGTTGCAAACAAGATCCACAAACATCAGGCAAAGTATACCAACTCCTTGCAGCCCTAGAGCTAGCTTGTATAGGCCTTTGGCATTGTCACTTCCAACTTTCTTCAAAAGCAAGCAAACTTGCAAAAGTCAATAGAACTTGGATATCTGATAAAGAGAGGCCTTGGCATCATTTGAAACAACCTCAGAACATTGTAACAAGCCTAAGCACGAATTGCGAACATCTCAAACACTCCAAAACACAAAAAACCACATTTCTGCCCAAAACATGGCAGCTTCTGCAAATCTCAAGTCAAATCAATATTGGCTCGTGCGTTTCTTGATTCAACCCTTGAAACACCTTCCATACATCACACCTAAACTGTCAAAGCCCTTGTCTTGCAACTGTGTGCCCTGTTTCAAGCTTCACCGTTTTCATTTTGAAGGTTTGCAGTTTGAATCGTGCAGTAAGATTCAAGCATCTATAAGGCAAGCTGAGCATTGGAGAATCTTGAGGGAACTTCAAGGAAGCTCACAAGAACTTCAGGCCTCACTCAAAGTTCCCACATTGCCATATCCAAACTCAACTGAACAAGGTATTTGTCAAGTTTCTATCTCTCTATTTAGGCATCCTTAAGCTTAGGTTTGTGAAGCAAAAATGTAGTCCCTAACATGCTTAAGTTGTACATATGCATACTTTCCATTTATATTAACTGGGCTAAGAGTATTTGATTGTTGAAGTTCATGAAAAAACTAGGTCAGAAATTAGGGCCATTAAAATTCTCCCTGATCTTTCAGAGTTAGGTCATGAATTTTATATCATTGGAATTGTGAGTTAACAAGCTACACTTTTTGTGTTATGAGTTTTTGATTTTATGCAAGCTAGAGCAAGATACTAGTTTGTACACAGATACGCCCGTTTTGGAGGAAGGCTGGAGGTCAGGGATGAAGCTGGCTGGGCCTGGCGCCTTGGGCTTGCTGCTTTTTGCACCCCCCCCCCCCCCCATTTTACTTCTACACCCCCCCTTGGCCCATTTTTTTATATTTTGCATATTTTTTATTTCTTTTGTGATTATTGAATTATTATTTTTCTAAACATTAAAAATCCCAAAAATATTTTCTTGATTTTTTTGCATTTTTATTTTATTATTTTTTGGCATAAAATTAGTTTATTAGGTTTATAAAACTTATTTTCTTAAATAAACTTGTAAATAATAATAAAAATACTTAAAAAATTTTATTTTGATTATTTCACACATTAAATATTTATTTTTCATACATATTTAATTTTTAATATTGTATATAATATTATTATTATTTTTCTTGAACAAAAATGAATAAAATAATAATAGACAACAATATTTTCTTTTAAAACAAAAAACTAGGGTTTCCCCTTTCAAAAATAATAATATTATTTTTTTCTTATTTTTAGGAATTAGATAATGTTATTTTCTCATACCCAAAACAATTATAAAACATTTTTTTTGCATATTTATATTTTATTGCATATTTAAATAATTGTTTATTTATTTATTGTACAATAAATTCAATTTGGTTGTAATAGTGAATTAGGGTTTTATTTTGTGCAAATATCCCCATTCAAAACTTGTATCCCCCCCTCCCATAATACATTTGTAATAGTTTAGATTTACTTTACGCAATTTATCGCATTATATGCATGTTTTAGTAAAAACTAGGGTTTGTATACTAAGACAAAAATCAAACAACATAGCATGACCTAACACAAGACAAACAAAATGCATGAAAAATGACAACACATTGCACACAAGCACCTCTAGGGTTTCACCCACTTGGTTGCCTTAAAACATGGCCATGGTATGCATGCTAGGTATCTTGGCAAAGCAAAACAAAACAAAAAAGATCATAGTCCCTCGATGACGCTATCACAAGTTGCCTAAACAAATGATCTTGGTCCCTCACAACTTGCTAAAGATACTTGGCAATATTGTTATCATGGTCATACGATGACCCACGCCCGTCCCGTTTAACATCCAAAGATAGGGTTGTCTACCAAAACAATGGTAGGTCAACAACATCAAAGGAATAAAAATGTACAAGAAAGACTTTTGAGTAGGTAGATATGCTTCTAGTTACTTGATCATTTCAAAATAATCCTTTCTATTTTCAAACATCACACACACATTTTCAAAACATTTCCAAACAACTTTCAAAACATTGAAACATTTTTCAAAAGACAAACATCTTTATATACATTCTTACGAACGATAATCATTACAAAGATTGCCTAAACGATGGCCTCTTTTCAAAATACTTTCAAAACCACACAAAGAACCATTTCAAACAATTGCAAAAGTAAATCAAGTGATCTAAAACAAGTAACTAGGAGCCCATGGAAAACCAGGGATGAAAAGGGTGCTAGCACCTTCCCTTTTCATAATCTACCCCCCGAACCCAAAAACAATCTCAAAGGTCTTTCCTGTGCTTTTTTACCTTTCCTTTTGGATAAAATAAAAGTCGGTGGCGACTCTTGCTAAACCACAACATTTGCAAACACAAATGCAAAACTATCAAGTCAGTTCTCCCACCGCATCACACTCCCCCTTTTTGTCAAGAATCAAAAAGCAATATAAACCCTAATATTCAGAAGCAAAAGTTGAGTTGTATTAAAAGTGATTGCAATAACACATTCAAAGGCAAACAACATAAAAAAATTTAATACAGTAAAGAAAACAAGTTTTAAAAACTAAGATTGAGGTGGAGGAAGTCGTGTGAACAGGGCTTTCAACAAGCTCTTAATCTGAGTGTTCAATTCCTCTTGTTTTCCAAGCATTCCTTTGATTTCTTTGCATGTGTCATCTTTCTTGTAGAATATATCCTTGATCATTGTATTTTCTTTCTTAAACTCTTCTATAGTTTGTATAACCAGAGATGAAGAAGGTATATCCATAGACGGTGCAATCTTCTCAGAACAAGCTGCAGCAGATTCTGACTCAGTAGCTTCTTCAGTCTCTTTGCCTTTGTCTTGAACAACAACCAGAGGAAGATTATTAGAGCATGGTTCATCAACTTCTGAAGGTTGGCGATCTTTCCAGAGAGCATTATCCAGCAGAAGAATAGGTTTCTTTTCCAAGTGACGTGGAACTTGATCCTTAAAAACATTCAGTTGATCAATGAAGTTCTGTTAGGCCATATCATAGCTTAACTCCTTGAATTTATGGGATTCAGAGTTGAACCATATTCTGAACTAGTTCTAGTGAGAATCAGAAGCAGCATGATTCTTATTTTCTAAGCAGGCTAAATTCAAAGAGTTAATCCATTCAATTATCTCTATTTCAAAAATCAGTAAATTTCTACCAACATCTGCCTTGGTGATAGTAGGTTTTGGTTTTGGGATATCAATTTTGTAAGAGCTAGAGGCAAGTTTATCCAGCGCTTCTAAGTCTATTACAATTTTTAGGTGATCTTCTGGAGGATTGGTAGGAGAGGGAGAGGGAGATCCAGAAATGATAATGGGTGATGGAGGTGTGTTTGGTGGAGTGGAATGGTAAGGAGATGGAATTTCTGGAATGTCGTGGATTGAGAGAGGTTGTCGAACCATGAGAGGTTTTGTTATTCCAGGAGTTGGTTTGTACCTTCTGAGAAGATCCTTCTCCTGCAACTTTCCTTTTTCTGGATTTCTTGAGAACAACTTCTAGATCATGTTGACGCAGATCACGAATGTTTAACTCTGGATTAGCCCCATCCATCTTGCATGCTTCCAAATATCTGACAATGATTTATGGTGAAGCATCTATTTGAGATAACAAAATGAAATCCTTCAGAGGAACTCTTCTTGATGTGATGACTTCTTTGGTTGCAATATGTGATCGGTGGATCTGGAACTAACTGTTTAACGCTGGTTCGCGAAATGTCGCGGAAGCAAGAGTCGCCACCGTCTTTTATTTTCTCCAAATGGAAAGGACAAAAGCACAGAAAAATTCCTTATAGAGATTGCTCTCGGTTCGGGAGGTAGATTATAGAAAGGGAAGGTGTTAGCACCCTTTCTATCCATGGTTATCCATGGGCTCTTAGATACTTGCTCATTTGTGTTTTCAAAAGGTTTGTTTGCTTTTCAACTGTGGGTTTTTAAAAAGTTTCTTTGAAAATTCCAGTTCGACTCTTGTATCGGTCCTCAAGAGTGTTTGAAAAGTTGCTTTCGAAAGCTTTTTGAAAAGGTGTTGGTGTGAAAAGTATTTTGGATTTGTTTTGAAATTAGAGCAAGTATCTAGAGTCGTCTACCTACCCTAAGGAATTCGTCTGTGTAGATGTCCTTTAAAGTAGTGCCATCCCACCATTGAGAGGTAGGTAGCACCACCATTGGAGGTGTTCGGGTCAATTCGAGGTTCTGGACATGGTGATCACTAGAGCAATGGGAAGACACCTTAGAAGCTACCCTCATGCCAGGTTCCCGGATCATGAAGACTTACTAAGACATCCTCTACTCGACGATCACCTTTCGAGGCAAGGCAACAGTGAGGCGTACCCTAGGGGTGGTGTGTGATTTGTGTGTCAGATTCATTTATTTTTGTCTTGTCATGTTATGAGTGAGCTACGCGTTCGTTTTTATTCATTGTCATTCATTCTTGCATGCATTTATTTAACAGTTAAAATATTGCGAGAAATAAAAGTTCTAAAGCTATTACAAAAGGCGCGGGTCCACATCGCCAAAATTTCCAGAACCCGATTTGACAGAAAAATAAAGAAGTAAAGTAAAGTGCGAGAAAGTATGAAATTACACGGCTTTGGGAGAAGTACATGAATAATTAAAAGGAAAAGAAATAAATACGCGAATTGAAGTTTTAAATTGAAACGAGGGCATTGAACCCTTTTTATTGGAATTAAATTAAATTGTTAAATTAATTAAAATTAAAAAGAAATAGAAATTATTTTTTAGTTTTTTGTATTTATGAGAATTTAATGAAATTGAAACCTAATTTTACAATTTTTTTAATTTATTAAGAAAATATGACAATTATCTAAAATTAAACCTAATTAATTAATTGCAACTTGATTTATAAAAATAACTAATTAAAAATTAATAATTAATATAGTAAAAATAAAAAGAGGATGAAAAATGCTTGAAACCCTAATTCTACCAATTTTAGATTTTCATTGAAAAATGTTAAGATTAAACCCTAAATTAAAAACTAAGTTAATTAATGAATTTTATTTACAAAAATATTAATTAAATAAATATATTTTAATTTTGTCCTTTCTGATTTTTATATGTTTTTTATATATTATGAAAATAATAATTATAAAGAATTAAAAGAAATTAATTAAAATAAAGAAAAGAAAAATATAAAAAAAAAAAAGTAAAAGGAACAAACTAGAGGGGGGTGTTGTCCCCAAGTGGAGGTGAAATCCAGTAATTTAGGCCCATTAAGACCTTGGCCTGTTTGACCTTTGCGCTGGCATGTGTGTCTGTTGACTGAGGCTCACCATAGCCTTTGAATCATGGCCTTTGATGGAGTGCAGTGGGACATGTGGCGCGTTGGATTGAGGGGCGCATGATAGAACCTTGTATTGAACCTGCATGGGATAACAATTGAAAAAACAATATTGGAAAGGGGTGGGGACCTGGGGCTCGAACCCAGGTCCCAGGGATTACCAGTAACATTCTCCACCACTAGGCCATTCACACGCTTCTGAATATGTAATACCTAATAAATAATATAACATAAAAACAAAGGTTAGTGGGACAGTTAGCGCGAAAATTTAAACGGACCAATCGTTGCCTTCCACTTCATCATCTTCCTCGCCTTTGCTTTTTTTTTCTGAAATAAAAAGATAATCATCAACGGTTTTGCACCGTTCCAAAAGGTGCCATTTGAGAAAATAGCGAATAGCTTGTTTCTAATCAGAAATTGGGCGCGACCCCATCAATGAATTTGTTGGAAGCTTGTGGTTCTCATGATGCCAGTCTCGTGTCCCAATTTTTCCTTAACTGGGAAACCCCAATTCACAGTTTTGAAAACCCTAGGTCCCATTCATGGTGAAATCGCGTGTAGTGCATAAAAACACAATTAAATTACACAGTTAGCATCAGAAAAGTCTCATTAGTACAAATCCATGAATAAAATGCAATGATATGGTCTAAATAATAGAGCACGATTATGCAAAAAGAGTGATACAGTTCGCCCTCGAATTACCAATTCTTTGAGTATGGGACAAAGTTTTTGGTTGGAATCGTCTCCTGGCAACCTTGGCAAGCTAATGGAATGGTGATTTTGGCTTGAAAGACCCTGCAATCGTGATTTCAGTTATGGAGTTTTCTTGAAAAATTTCAAGTTTGCTTATTCGTATATGGCGCAGCTTGGAGCTTGTTCTGAATAGGGTTACACTATATATGTATATGTGAAGGTTTTTAGGTCAAAGAAATCACACAAAACCTTTGCATTCATGATTTGCAAGATTTGATTTTCAAAGATCTTTTCAAATATTTTTCCATGCTATTTTGGCTTCAATCATATCCAATCACTTCAATTCCTTCCATATTTGATTGTACACGAAATATTGATCCTATTCTATGCACAAAAAGATTCAAAACATTAGGTTTGGTATTTTTCATGTATTTTATTTAATTAAATGAATTATTAATAATAAAAAATCCAAATAAATAAATAAAAATGATAAAAAACTTCCCTTTGGGCCAAATGGTCGTGCACATGTCTTGGATGATGAATTGTGGAAGAAAAAGAGGCCCATTAGCAATTTTAGGTCATTTGAAGCAATATTGACTTTTCAAAATATCCAAAAATTTCCCAACTTCCACAAGGCATAACTTGCTCAATTTTTAATCTTTGCTCATGTTCTTGGACATTTCGGAAAGGTCTCTGAGTCATATAATCAATGCCTTTGGTCCCATATCATTTGGATTTACCAATCTCAAGTTATGGCCTTTGACTTAAAGTGTGAAGAGGAGTTGTAGGAAATGTCTTTATCTTCAAAATGAGTTTTGGATGGAATTTTTCTGATAATCCATGTGAAAGTTATGCCCTGGTCAATTTATAGTTGACTTTTTCAACTGTCCAAATAAGGAAACTTTTGCATCTTGATGATTTTTGAGCCAAGCTTTGAGAATCATGATCAAGCATTGATCAAATGATGTTTGTGACTTCAAAATGAGATGTTCTCCAAAAATTTGGACTTTTGACTGTTAAATGACCATTTTGCCCCTACAGTTGACTGTAGTGCAATTAGGGTTTTTGACTGTGCAATTTTGTGCTGAAAGTCTTGAAACTTGATATGAGGATGCTTGACCATATTTGTAGGCATGTGAGACTTGATTGGACCCTTGGAAACTTCATTTACTTTGTCAGAACCAAAACCCTAATTTTGACTGTTAGGAGGCCCTTGAACTGTGCAACCCTTGGGGAACTTTTTGAAGCATTGACTTGGCAAATCTTGAAGAATATGGGAGGGCAAATTTTGGGGTACAACAGTTGCCCCTGTTCAATCTTCTTAGACCTGAGGATGCAGATTGGCTGACATGCCTTTCGTAATCCGAGGGTGGAAGATGATTGAACACTAGAGTGCCCAAAAATTTGCGCTCACATAGTAGCAGTGTAATGGGGAATGGGCTTATGGATGCCATTTGGAGACTGATGGATAGGATGATGGGCTTATAGATGCCATGCTAAGAGATGATGGATGGTGGATGGGCTTATAGATGCCATCTGGATGTTGATCGCATAAGAGATCCCTTAGCGAGAACCTGCGTACCTGAAAAAGAAAAATGAGTACCTGACATATTGCAGTTGCTGGTCTTCAGATGCTTTGTATAGAGGTGTCCTGACTGGTTACAGGAGCTGAATCTGGATCTTCAAACGGTGATGAATGAACCAGGGATGGTTACTACCTCAACAGGAACGGTGAGAGAACCTTGGATGAATTCAACCTCAACAGCAACGCTGAGAGAATCTGGGGATGATTACTACCTCCGCAGTATCGGGGAGAGAACCATAGGCGACTACAACTTCAATAGCAATCATTGAGAGAATATTGGATGTCTTCTACTGAGTCTTCATCAGGAAAATCTGTTAGGGGTCGACTTAACTGGACTAGAGAAGGCCTATGACTGGATAAGGGACAGAAAATCTTAGGGTCGATTAACTGAACCGGTCTAGGTCTTGAAATGTCTTCAATAGATACACCCTTGCAAGATTCAGGAATCGGATCTGGTAATGTTAGTCTTCAACGGATACACCCTGGCAAGATTCAGGCATCGGACCCTCGAACTCTTCAGACACACCCTGGCAGGATACAGGAATCGGATCTGGTAATGTTAGTCTTCAATGGATACACCCTGGCAAGATTCAGGCATCGGATCCTCGAACTCTTCAGACACACCCTGGCAGGATACAGGAATCGGATCTGGTAATGTTAGTCTTCAACGGATACACCCTGGCAAGATTCAGACATCGGATCCTCGAACTCTTCAGACACACCCTGGCAAGATACAGGAATCGGATCTGGTAATGTTAGTCTTCAAAGGATACACCCTGGCAAGATTCAGGCATCGGTTCCTCGAACTCTTCAGACACACCCTGGCAAGATACAGGAATCGGATCTGGTAATGTTAATCTTCAACGGATACACCCTGGCAAGATTCAGGCATCGGATCCTCGAACTCTTCAGACACACCCTGGCAAGATACAGGAATCAGATCTGGTAATGTTAGTCTTCAATGGATACACCCTGGCAAGATTCAGGCATCGGATCCTCGAACTATTCAGACACACCCTGGCAAGATACAGGAATCGGATATGGTAATGTTAGTCTTCAACGGATACACCCTGGCAAGATTCAGGCATCGGATCCTCGAACTCTTCAGACACACCCTGGCAAGATACAGGAATCGGATCTGGTAATGTTAGTCTTCAATGGATACACCCTGGCAAGATTCAGGCATCGGATCCTCGAACTCTTCAGACACACCCTGGCAAGATACAGGAATCGGATCTGGTAATTGGTCATCAACAGATACACCCTGGCAAGATTCAGGAATCGGATCTTTAGTTGCGACCATTGATGGTAATCATTTTTGTACTCTTGTCCTGAAAAGACAAGCATTAGTTGTATGCGATGTCATGTTGTATGACATGCGGGATGCTCTCTGAATAAATGAGATTGTATGTTCATGATGCGTATATGCATGCTATAATGTATGAAGATGTTTTGCTCGTGGATGTATTTTTTCGTCTAGGAAAGTAAATCCTTGACGGGTGCCAGGAAGTCACTCCTGGGCTAATGTTGGAGAATAGATTTTTGCTTCCGCTGGGGATGATAGTTGCAAGAATACCGGTAGGAGAAGATAACTCCGTTGGGGAATAGCTTGGCGAATGAATTACTCTGCGGTGAGAAAGTGCTCTAACGATCTTGCTGGGGAGCAATACTCTGTGGGGAGAGAGATACTTTGTTGAATGCTGGTAATAACTTGCTGGGGATACCCTTGTTGTGTTGGAAGTGCTGATAGACTTCGCTGGGGATAAGAAAGAACTGTGTTGACGACGACCTTTCCGTGGCTTTTGGCTGAGGATAACCCAGTTATATCCTGGTAGGGAAATAACTCTTTGAATAAATCCGGGCGACGCGTTCGTGCTCTGCGGGGATAAGCTTCCAGAATCTACTGGGGATAAGCTTACTGCTTGGGGAGATGGATTCCAACTTTCCTGGGGAACTAGATTGGACTCTCCTGGGGAAGTTTTGAACTGTATTGGGGGAAGTGACTCCACTGAATGTTTGATATACCTCCGGGGAACAATCTTTAGGCCAAGATTGTCGGGGATGCTTGTTAAGAATATCTGTACATTGCTGCTGGGGAATGTTGAGATCTGCTGGAGGATACCCAACTTCCTTAAGGTTGATAACTTTGCTTAGAGAGAGTGTATTGCTTGCTGGCTCACTCTCTGGGGAATTAAGATGCCTGGTTATGTTATTTAGCTGAACCTACCTTGGTACCTTGGAGGATAGAACAATTAGATTGCTTAGACAACTCTTTATTGCCCCTGTTTCTAATGTTACCTGTAATTAATCCTTTGTTTCGCATGCAAATATTCATGAGTTAGCAAATTATTGTCAATGCATATATCACAAATTGAACCTTGGACTTTCTTCGCAAAACAAAACGGAAAAAGGAAAAACAATTGGCAATTTTTAACTGAAAAGTATATTTGTATTGATTTTTGAATGGCCTGTAAATAGGCGTTTTTTTGTACAAGAGGCTGACGTCCTAGTAAGAGAACGTCGTCGAACAAGAGAGTTTATACAAATTTTGTACAAAAGAAAATAAAACAGCTGTGTGAAATGAATGATCCCACTGGGTTTCAACTCTGCTATTGCTGTTATATCTCCGAGCGTCTCATCACTTGATGACCTTGGTCGAAGATGAAGCTGACTGATCGATGCCGTCTGAACTTGATGTAGATACCGGATTCTGGATGCAAAGTGATCCAATGAGACATAGTATGACGCTTTATCCCTAACTTTTGCCTAGACCGCCCTTTCGGGTTTTCAGTCCACCGGGATACCCATTTTTGCCCAAGCCGCCTTTTCAGGTTTTCGACTTGCCGGGTGTACAGATTTTTTTCATTTCATCCCTTCATTTTGCCCGAACCCTTTTGGTTCGCCGGAAAGCCCTAATTTTTGCCTAGGCATGTCAGCCTAGCGGGTCTTTTTTTATGCGTAGTATCTTTTTACTATGTCTGCATTGGCGGGGTGAGGAAGGTCGTCACCATCCATGTTGGTTAGAATCATGGCTCCTCCTGAGAACACATGCTTAACCACAAATGGCCCTTCGTATGTAAGGGTCCACTTGCCCCTTGGATCACTCTGAGGAAGGATGATTCGCTTGATTACCAGATCCCCAACTTGACATTCCTGTGGTCTGACCTTTTTGTTAAATGCCCTGGTCATCTGTTTCTGATACGTCTGACCATGACAGATAGCCGCAAGTCTCTTTTCATCAATTAAGTTTAGCTGATCAAGTCGTGTCTGGATCCAATCATCTCTGTTCAGATTCGCATCCTTCATTATCCGGAGAGAGGGTATTTGCACTTCGATCGGTAAGACTGCCTCCATACCATAAACCAAGGAGAACGGAGTTGCCCCGGTTGACGTCCTAGCCGAGGTACGGTACCCATGTAGAGCGAACGGTAACATCTCGTGCCAATCTTTGTAAGTCACTGTCATCTTCTGCACGATTTTCTTGATATTTTTATTTGCTGCTTCTACAACCCCATTCATCTTCGGTCTGTAAGGAGAAGAATTGTGGTGCTGTATTTTGAACTGCTCGCAGAGCTCAGTGATCATCTTGTTATTCAGATTGGTACCATTGTCTGTAATGATTCTTTCTGGGACGCCGTACCGACAGATCAGATTATGCCGAATGAACCGTGCCACAACAGTCTTGGTTACCGTAGCGTAGGAAGCTGCTTCAACCCACTTTGTGAAATAATCAATTGCTACCAGGATGAAGCGATGCCCATTAGATGCCGTAGGTTTAATCTCACCGATCATGTCTATGCCCCACATTGCAAACGGCCAAGGCGCAGTCAGAACATTCAGAGGAACTGGAGGAACATGCACTTTGTCTGCATAAATCTGGCACTTATGGCATGTCCTGGAATGTTGGTAACAGTCAGCTTCCATTGTGGACCAGTAATACCCTGCCCGAAGGATCTTCTTTGCCATTGTATGTCCACTGGAATGTGTACCAAAGGTCCCTTCATGTAGCTCTTCCATGATCCTTTCTGCTTCAGTCTTATCCACACAACGCAGTAAGGTTGAATCATGGTTTCGCTTGTACAAGATGTCGTTGCTAAGGAAGAACTTTGCCGCGAACCTTCTTAGGAACTTCTTATCATTGACTGAGGCACCTTCAGGGTATTCCTGAGCTTCCAAATATCTCTTCACCTCATGGTACCAAGGTTTCTCAGTCACCAACTCAGTCTCGAGATCACAACAGTATGCCGGTTCGTCCAGTTTCTAGATGATGATCCGGGGAGCCTCATTATCCCATTTGACCTTGAACATAGAAGACATTGTAGCTAACGCGTCCGCCAACTGATTCTCCTCTCTTGGAAAGTGTTCAAAGGTTATCTTCGTGAAGTGGGGGATCAAGGTCAACATACATTCTCTGTAAGGAATAAGGTTCGGATGTTTCGTATCCCACTATCCTTTGATCTGATTGATCACGAGAGCGGAATCTCCGAAGACACTCAGAAACTTGATCCTTAGGTCGATCGCAGCTTGAAGACCCATGATGCACGCCTCATACTCTTCCATGTTGTTGGTACAGTTGAAGCATAGTCGGGCAGTGAGCGGAGTATGAGTGCCTTGAGGTGATATGATTACAGCGCCGATACCGTTACCCAAAGCATTGGAGGCTCCGTCAAAGTGCATAGACCATCGGGATCCTTCCTCAGGTCCTTCATCCGGTCCAAGTATTTCACAATCAGTCACTATCATGATGCTTTCATCTGGAAACTCGAAGTTCATTGACTGATAGTCATCTACTGCCTGATGTGCCAAGTGGTCTGCCAATACACTTCCCTTGATGGCTTTCTGGGTTGTGTACTGAATGTCGTATTCCGTCAAGATCATTTGCCATCTTGCTATTATCCCAAACAGAGCAGGCTTTTCGAATATTTACTTTATAGGATCCATTTTTGAGATCAACAAGGTAGTGTGAGTCAGCATATACTGTCTCAGCCGGCGAGCAGCCCATACCAAAGCGCAGCAAGTTTTCTCGAGCAGTGAGTATCGGGTCTCACAATCGGTAAACTTTTTGCTAAGGTAATAAATGGCATGCTCTTTTCGGCCAGACTCGTCATGCTGCCCCAGCACACACCCCATTGAGTTGTCAAGTACTGTTAGATATAGTATCAGAGGTCTCCCTTCAACCGGTGGAATAAGGATGGGTGGTTCTTAAAGATACTCTTTGATTCTGTCAAAAGCGGCCTGACATTCATCATTCCAACGTACTACCTGATCTTTCTTCAGCAGCTTGAAGATTGGTTCACAGGTAGCAGTCAGGTGTGAGATGAAGCGAGCAATGTAATTCAGGCGTCCTAAAAAACCTCTGACTTCCTTCTCTGTCTTAGGAACTGGCATCTCTTGAATAGCTTTGACCTTGGCAGGGTCCACTTGAATTCCCTTATCACTTACAACGAAGCCTAGCAACTTTCCAGATCTTACCCCGAAGGTGCACTTGTTCGGGTTCAACCTCAGCTTGTATAGTTTCAACCGGTCAAACAATTTCTGCAGATGATCTAGGTGCTCATCCTCAGTTTGGGACCTTGCGATCATGTCATCAACATACACTTCTATCTCATGATGGATCATATCATGAAATAAAGCGACCATGGCGCGTTGGTAAGTTGCCCCAGCGTTCTTTAATCCAAAAGGCATGACCTTGTAGCAGAAGGTGCCCCACTGAGTAACAAATGTAGTCTTTTCCATGTCTTCAGGTGCCATCTTGATCTGATTGTAACCTGAGAACCCATCCATGAAAGAGAACACCTTATGCTGAGCTGTATTGTCAACAAGGACATCAATGTGAGGTAAAGGGAAGTCATCCTTGGGGTTGGCCCTATTCAGATCCCTGTAATCGACACACATTCTGACCTTACCGTCTTTCTTTGGTACCGGCACCACATTAGCAACCCACTGAGGGTAAGAAGTCACTGCAAGGAACCCAGCATCAAACTGTTTCATAACCTCGGCTTTGATCTTCTCAGACATCTCTGGACGCATACGACGGACCTTTTGCTTAACCGGAGGACAGTCTTCCTTAGTAGGCAAGTGATGGACCACAATGTCGGTATCCAACCCGGGCATGTCTTCGTAGGACCAGGCAAATATCTCCACATAATCATGTAGCATCTTAGTCAACCGTTGCCTCACGCTGAGCTCTAGGTTGGCACCAATCTTTACCTCTTTCCTGTCTGCCTCAGTACCCAGGTTTATTATTTCCACTGGCTCTTCATGTGGTTGAATTGCCCTCTCTTCCTGAAGTAACAGTCTTGCAAGCTCGCCAGGCACTTCGCAATCATCTTCACCTTCGTCTTCGGCTAAGTTGATCGGATTTTCGAAGTCATAACTGGCAGTAGCAAAGTCGTTATCAGTGAGATCCAGAGTGGATTGAAACCTGTATGAGTGAGTGTGTGTGTAAATACAACTGTTTTGAAAAATATGTAAAGGAAGGAAAGACAGAAAAGGAGCATAAGGTTTGTAATGCGAGAAAACGTCCAAGATTTTCATTTATGATATATGAAATGACAATTTATATGCCCTCACAAATAAGACCACGGTGCCTCGGGTAAGATACCGGGCCATATAGTTCAATTTATTGTTTATTACAAATAACAAAAACATAGGAATTCATTACTCAGTAACAAGAGAAACAGGTAGATTGTCTTTTGCACTCCAATTGTTAGGTCCACTGTCGGTTGCCGGGTAAATTCAGCTATCAAACTCAGCTTCATCCACTTCATCTTCGTCCCCAATAGCATTCACTCCATGAGAAGGTAGGGGAGCTGTCACCATATTAGGCTTCTCAGATGCCTCAAACTGTACTTCTTTCGCATCGATAAGGTCCTGCAGCTTGTTCCTTAAGGCCCAACAGTCATCAGTGGAATGCCCCGGGCTATCGGAGTGATAAGCACAGCGGGCATCTGGATTGTACTTAGGAGATGTAGTATTTGCAAACTTCGGAGCCTCTCTGACGGTTACTAAGTTGGTTGAGAGCAGCTGTGGTAAGATCTGCGACAAGGTCATACTCAAACGGGTGAACTCTCTCCGGGGTCTTTCAGCCCTTGGTTGGTTAGCTTTCCGAGGAGCGGCGGCAGGCTTTGCAATCACCAACGCGTTGACAGATTGGCGGCGCTCTGGTTTGTCTTGCCTTCTAGGCCCATACACCGCACTGGCCTCTTTCTTGAAGGGTTTCTTCTCAGAACTTGTAGACGCACCCTTCGGAATCTTACCAGACTTCAACCCAGCCTCAATTCTCTCTCCAGTCAGAATAAGATCAGTGAACCCTGCAGACGAATTCCCGATAAGATGGTTGAAAATGGCCCAAATAGGGTCCCCAAGAACATGTCTACTAACTTCCGGTCAGTTAACGGAGGCTGCACTCTGCCAGCCAGATCCCTCCACTTCTGAGCGTACTCTTTAAAACCTTCACTTGAACCTAACGACATACCTTGGAGTTGGGTACGTGTAGGGGCAAGGTCGGCATTATACTGATACTGCTTATAGAAAGCAGTAGCCAACTCCTCCCAGTTACGAACCTTGGTCCCATCCAGCTGATAGAACCATTCGAGATGAGTCCCTGAAAGACTCTCCTGGAAGAAGTGGATCCACAAATTCTTATCCACTGAGTACGGTTGAATCTTCCGAACATAGGACCTGAGATGTAGCTTGGGACAAGACGCCCCGTCGTACTTAGTGAAAGATGGTGCTTTGAATTTACGAGGAATGATCACACCAGTAGACAAACCCAAATCTCCAAAATCCAGCCCAGGTACCTGTTGTATTTCCATAGCATTCAACCTGTCCTCCAACTGCTTGTAACGGTCTTCTGCCGGAGGATATTTCTCTTCATCAAAATCAGTCTCGTTGTCGGAGACTACCGGACTAGGACCTTTTTCCGCTTGAGGAGTACCCTTGCCAATGGAAGAACCAGCCTCTTCATTTTGCAGAGTATTGCCAAACCTTCGGCCCGAGCTGAAAATAACAGTCCTCCTCTTCTTCTTCTTTTCCTTCTTCAGGAGCAGAGCCTTCAGCTCTTCTTGGCCCTGAGCTAGACCCATGATCAGTTCCTGAAATTTCGCATTCTGCGCCTGAAGAGCTTTGATGGACATCTCAGTTGATGACGAGTCAGGATTCATGATGCTGAAATAAACAGCGAAGAACGGTAAGCAACCTGAAAAGAGGAAAAAACTGTTATGCACATGATGAATGATATGTGTTTATGCAATGCATTCAAGGGTTCGAAAGTTCAAATTTGTTGTAGACAAAAAGGAACACACGTTATCATCAAGCAAATAATTGTGCAGTACATCAAAGCCTCATGGGCAAAATAATACAAAAGCAAATCAATCCCAAAATACACTACGCATCCTCTTTGGAGCTATGTAAGTGTTGAGATTCCTCTCCTCGTGCAACAGGCGGGTGAGCTCCAAGACCTTCTTTTCACTAGCATGTAGATTGGTCTCAAGAGAATTCCGTTCTTCCTTAAGCTGGATCCAGCTCTTCTGCATCTCTTCCCAGGATGTGGGCATATCAGGGTGCTGAATAGTGTAGGACACTTCTCCTTCCAAGACTGGCTCTTTGATCACAGGGAGCATATGGGGATAAGGCATCACTAACTTCTGGGAGCGGGCTCGTACCCACTTGAGATAAGGTTCCAACGGGATGGAGTTCCTGTGCCCCAGTGTCTTACTGTCTATCCTACTTGGCATCCTCCAGGCTCTGATAAATCTCTGGCGAAGTCCTTGAGTATCGTTGTCGAAGTCAAAAACTATGTCAGGAATTAACATGTCATGAGGACCATCCCTCCGAGCATAGCCAAACTGTCTCCAAGCCAGGCATGGGTTGTAAGTAATACCTCCTCTGATTCCAAGTAAAGGAACATTAGGGTACTCTCTGCAACGATCAATGATAGTGACATCCTCTCTGGACCGAGGGCACCAATGTATATCTGCATGTGTAAGAGTCATCAACCGTTGTGACCATCTCAAACCCCGCTCGTTCTTCAAAACTGATTGTGGAAGGTGCGAAATAAACCACCTTCCCAGGAGAGGAGTGCAACACATAAGGACACTTCTTTTTCTCATGGTTCGAGTGTAACATGAGTGAAGGATGTCCCCTAGCAACGTAGGTATAGGATTCCTGGACATGAAGATCTGGACAGCACTAACATCTATAAGCTGATCTGGATTAGGGAACAACACCAAACCATAGACAAGGAGGGCCACAACTTCTTCAAAAGCTTGTAAGTCAAGGGAGTTCCAACATTCATGAGCCTTTTCAAACAGAAACCTGGCTAAGAACCCTTTGATACCACTTCTAACTTCCCAATGTCCCTTGAGGTCAGATGACTGTAGGTGCAAGGCTTTAGCAATCTCTTCAAGCTTGGGTTCCTTTTCCGTACCGTTGTAGGGTAGTTGATCAAGGATAGGGATCTTCAGGAGCCGGGAGAACTCCTCCAATGTAGGTACCTGCTGATAATCCAAGAAGGTGAAACAGTGATGCAGAGGGTCAAAGAATTGGAACAGGACCTTGATCATATCTTCCTCAATGTTGGTATTGACTAGGCTGATGAGACTTCCATGTCTTTCACTGAATGAAGAGTTCTCGGGAATCCTGGATATAAGTTCCTTAAGCTGAGGAGGGACCCTTACAAGGCTGACTTGAATTGTCTTTCTGCGAACAGTTTCCATGTCCTACAAAACAAGAACAAATATGAAAATTCGAACCCCTGAAATGGTTAGTCAATGCATATGATGCTGGATGATGTCATGATGCTATGATTAAACACACCACATATATTTACAAAGACAAACATGTAAGGCACACAAGGCACACAAGACAAGCCCTTAGGGTTTAGGCCAGCATGGGGTTTAGGTATTACCCTCTTTCAGTTGGTGGGTTCAACCTGTCCTATCAGAAGTAACCGGGTTCTAAGGGTCCCAATATCACTGGATTGCTTTCATTGTTCATCGTTTTGATTTAGCCACTGAACTGGCGACCGAAATATTCCAGGAAAGCAACCCTCAATTGAGTGTAGTATCGAGTATCAACCAACCTCGGACTGCACCAAAGTCAGTTATCTCACTACCCTAAAGAGGCCAAGATAGTTCAATTAAGGTTCCTAAGGTCTGTTGATGCTTCACAACACCACGCGGAGGCCCCGTACTCTCCTTAACTGAACTCAAGGGTTACCGGTGCACACCAAAGTGCCACATCAACGTAGCAGACTGTTTCAACCATGTCGGTATACCCCGCACAGTTCCCTCACAGCCTTGTTGCTACTTTCTAAGAAGGTATCCCCAGATCCGGGTTAGGATCTATAGAACTCCCAAGACAGTCCCACAATTTAAAGCAAACAAGGAAAGCAATTGAAAACACAGTTATGAACTAACCCTAAGGTACACCTCACTTTAAGTTAAGTCCCCAGCAGATTCGCCAGTTCTGTGATCGGTGGATCTGGAACTGACTGTTTAACGCTGGTTCGCGAAATGTCGCGGAAGCAAGAGTCGCCACCGTCTTTTATTTTCTCCAAATGGAAAGGACAAAAGCACAGAAAAATTCCTTATAGAGATTTCTCTCGGTTCGGGAGGTAGATTATAGAAAGGGAAGGTGTTAGCACCCTTTCTATCCATGGTTATCCATGGGCTCTTAGATACTTGCTCATTTGTGTTTTCAAAAGGTTTGTTTGCTTTTCAACTGTGGGTTTTTAAAAAGTTTCTTTGAAAATTCCAGTTCGACTCTTGTATCGGTCCTCAAGAGTGTTTGAAAAGTTGCTTTCGAAAGCTTTTTGAAAAGGTGTTGGTGTGAAAAGTATTTTGGATTTGTTTTGAAATTAGAGCAAGTATCTAGAGTCGTCTACCTACCCTAAGGAATTCGTCTGTGTAGATGTCCTTTAAAGTAGTGCCATCCCACCATTGAGAGGTAGGTAGCACCACCATTGGAGGTGTTCGGGTCAATTCGAGGTTCGGGACATGGTGATCACCAGAGCAATGGGAAGACACCTTAGAAGCTACCCTCATGCCAGGTTCCCGGATCATGAAGACTTACTAAGACATCCTCTACTCGACGATCACCTTTCGAGGCAAGGCAACAGTGAGGCGTACCCTAGGGGTGGTGTGTGATTTGTGTGTCAGATTCATTTATTTTTGTCTTGTCATGTTATGAGTGAGCTACGCGTTCGTTTTTATTCATTGTTATTCATTCTTGCATGCATTTATTTAGCAGTTAAAATATTGCGAGAAATAAAAGTTCTAAAGCTATTACAAAAGGCGCGCGTCCACATCGCCAAAATTTCCAGAACCCGATTTGACAGAAAAATAAAGAATTAAAGTAAAGTGCGAGAAAGTATGAAATTACACGGCTTTGGGAGAAGTACATGAATAATTAAAAGGAAAAGAAATAAATACGCGAATTGAAGTTTTAAATTGAAACGAGGGCATTGAACCCTTTTTATTGGAATTAAATTAAATTGTTAAATTAATTAAAATTAAAAAGAAATAGAAATTATTTTTTAGTTTTTTGTATTTATGAGAATTTAATGAAATTGAAACCTAATTTTACAATTTTTTTAATTTATTAAGAAAATATGATAATTATCTAAAATTAAACCTAATTAATTAATTGCAACTTGATTTATAAAAATAACTAATTAAGAATTAATAATTAATATAGTAAAAATAAAAAGAGGATGAAAAATGCTTGAAACTCTAATTCTACCAATTTTAGATTTTCATTGAAAAATGTTAAGATTAAACCCTAAATTAAAAACTAAGTTAATTAATGAATTTTATTTACAAAAATATTAATTAAATAAATATATTTTAATTTTGTCCTTTCTGATTTTTATATGTTTTTTATATATTATGAAAATAATAATTATGAAGAATTAAAAGAAATTAATTAAAATAAAGAAAAGAAAAATATAAAAAAAAAAGTAAAAGAAACAAACTAGAGGGGGGTGTTGTCCCCAAGTGGAGGTGAAATCCAGTAATTTAGGCCCATTAAGACCTTGGCCTGTTTGACCTTTGCGCTGGCATGTGTGTCTGTTGACTGAGGCTCACCATAGCCTTTGAATCATGGCCTTTGATGGAGTGCAGTGGGACATGTGGCGCGTTGGATTGAGGGGTGCATGATAGAACCTTGTATTGAACCTGCATGGGATAACAATTGAAAAAACAATATTGGAAAGGGGTGGGGACCTGGGGCTCGAACCCAGGTCCCAGGGATTACCAGTAACATTCTCCACCACTAGGCCATTCACACGCTTCTGAATATGTAATACCTAATAAATAATATAACATAAAAACAAAGGTTAGTGGGACAGTTAGCGCGAAAATTTAAACGGACCAATCGTTGCCTTCCACTTCATCATCTTCCTCGCCTTTGCTTTTTTTTTCTGAAATAAAAAGATAATCAGCAATGGTTTTGCACCGTTCCAAAAGGTGCCATTTGAGAAAATAGCGAATAGCTTGTTTCTAATCAGAAATTGGGCGCGACCCCATCAATGAATTTGTTGGAAGCTTGTGGTTCTCATGATGCCAGTCTCGTGTCCCAATTTTTCCTTAACTGGGAAACCCCAATTCACAGTTTTGAAAACCCTAGGTCCCATTCATGGTGAAATCGCGTGTAGTGCATAAAAACACAATTAAATTACACAGTTAGCATCAGAAAAGTCTCATTAGTACAAATCCATGAATAAAATGCAATGATATGGTCTAAATAATAGAGCACGATTATGCAAAAAGAGTGATACAGTTCGCCCTCGAATTACCAATTCTTTGAGTATGGGACAAAGTTTTTGGTTGGAATCGTCTCCTGGCAACCTTGGCAAGCTAATGGAATGGTGATTTTGGCTTGAAAGACCTTGCAATCGTGATTTCAGTTATGGAGTTTTCTTGAAAAATTTCAAGTTTGCTTATTCGTATATGGCGCAGCTTGGAGCTTGTTCTGAATAAGGTTACACTATATATGTATATGTGAAGGTTTTTAGGTCAAAGAAATCACACAAAACCTTTGCATTCATGATTTGCAAGATTTGATTTTCAAAGATCTTTTCAAATATTTTTCCATGCTATTTTGGCTTCAATCATATCCAATCACTTCAATTCCTTCCATATTTGATTGTACACGAAATATTGATCCTATTCTATGCACAAAAAGATTAATCAAAACATTAGGTTTGGTATTTTTCATGTATTTTATTTAATTAAATGAATTATTAATAATAAAAAATCCAAATAAATAAATAAAAATGATAAAAAACTTCCCTTTGGACCAAATGGTCGTGCACATGTCTTGGATGATGAATTGTGGAAGAAAAAGAGGCCCATTAGCAATTTTAGGTCATTTGAAGCAATATTGACTTTTCAAAATATCCAAAAATTTCCCAACTTCCACAAGGCATAACTTGCTCAATTTTTAAGCTTTGCTCATGTTCTTGGACATTTTGGAAAGGCCTTTGAGTCCTCTAACCAATTCCTTTGGTCCCATGTCATTTTGATTTACCAATCTCAAGTTATGGCCTTTGACTTAAAGTCCCTTTTTGTTGACTTTTGAAAATGACCTATAATGTTGAAATTGATAACTTTTTGTGAGAGCATTTCTTGGACTTGAAGTGTGAAGAGGAGTTGTAGGAAATGTCTTTATCTTCAAAATGAGTTTTGGATGGAATTTTTCTGATAATCCATGTGAAAGTTATGCCCTGGTCAATTTACAGTTGACTTTTTCAACTGTCCAAATAAGGAAACTTTTGCATCTTGATGATTTTTGAGCCAAGCTTTGAGAATCATGATCAAGCATTGATCAAATGATGTTTGTGACTTCAAAATGAGATGTTCACCAAAAATTTGGACTTTTGACTGTCAAATGACCATTTTGCCCCTACAGTTGACTGTAGTGCAATTAGGGTTTTTGACTGTGCAATTTTGTGCTGAAAGTCTTGAAACTTGATATGAGGATGCTTGACCATATTTGTAGGCATGTGAGACTTGATTGGACCCTTGGAAACTTCTTTTACTTTGTCAGAACCAAAACCCTAATTTTGACTGTTAGGAGGCCCTTGAACTGTGCAACCCTTGGGGAACTTTTTGAAGCATTGACTTGGCAAATCTTGAAGAATATGGGAGGGCAAATTTTGGGGTACAACACAATAGTTGGATCCTTCTTAATGTTGTCAATGATTTTCATCTTCTTCAGATTCTTCGCATTTAGGGGTTTTCCAGCACATGCTTCCAGAGTGCTGATGTGCTGAGCTTCAGTCAGATATTCTACCAATTTGTTTTCAGGTAAAATATCTGATATCAGACAACCCAGAGGTATCCAGTCCCTCTTAGTTCTTTCTTCTTCTCTAGTTTCCTTCACACCTGTCTTCAGATGATTGAATAACAGAAGAGGAAGATTTATCTTTGCCTTTGTTGCAATGAAGTACAACAGAAATTATTGGTCAATGTTGATATAATCAGGAGAGCTTGTAGGCTTCCTGTGGTTAATGCAGCCCAACATGATTTTTTCCCAAATTCTGAAGTAGTCCTTCAAATCTTTAATTTTGTTTGATGGCTGCCCAGAAGTAAAAATCTCTCTTGAGATTGTTGTTAAGTCAGAACATTATTCTGCCATATCGCTGCAACAGATGCGTCCGTGGTTATGACCTATCAACCTTTCAATAAGATCTTCAGAAATTGCAATCTTCTTCCCCGTCACATACGAAGTGACTTGATGGTTTGATGTAGAGGCGTGAATCCAGAATTCTTTGACCAATTTTGGGAAAACTGGACCCAGAAGACAATCAAAATATTCGGTCCATCCTTGAAATTCCACACCAGGTGTACGATCATAGCCGTTTTCCTTCATGCTTTCAAAATATATAATGAGTTCGTAGAGAACTTCTAGTAAATCAATGGTGGTCAATAGAGTTCTTGAAGGTTCTTCATATCTTTCTGCTGTTGACAAAGATGAACCAGGAACACATTGAGAGCTTTGAGTGCTTGAATATGAAGCCATTGTTCACACAGACTATTGAGGGTTTTTGAAAGAAAAGTTTGCACACAAAAAGTAGAAAGAAAATAGTAGCAAGAAGAAGTGAGAGTGAAAAAGTGAGAGTGAAAGTGAATAGTGTATTTATAAGTAAATGGAAAACTTAATTAGCAAGAAAAGAGTGAAAAATAATAATGATTACAAAGCATTAATAATTCTTGAAAATAGGGAGATGGCGTGGAGATATAGAATAGTTACCAATATAATACGAGTTTCAATGCATCCAATCAAAACTTTAATCCCTTCAGAATTTGAACGCGTGTTCATCCTTAGAAGAACGTTTGTGAGAGGATGACATATGTTGATAATGTGAACTGCATGCTTCTATCTTTGAAATCAACCGTTTAGAAACTATTCAGATCTTCTTAGATAGATCCTGATGCAACTGTCCTTCTAACTTATGAAGAATTGTTGATCAGATGTTCACAAGAAAAACATTAAATTCTGAGGGTTAAAGAATATATAAATAAAACTCTTGTTCTGGACATAATTTCATGCTGAGATGTTCTAGATAAACAAATTGCAGAAGTGTTATCACAGAGTATAGGAATGTTACTCTCAAATATATTGGAGTCTTCAAGTTGACTTTTCATCCAGAGCATCTGTGTGATGAATCCAACTGCTGCTATGTATTCAGCTTCAGCAGTTGATAATGCAATTTTGGATTGCCTCTTGCTTGACCATGAGATCAGATTTTCTCCCAGAAACTGGCAGCTTCCAAAGTGCTTTTTCTTTCTACTCTGTCTCCAACGAAGTCAGCATCACAGTACCCTACTAATTTGTATTCATTGGTTTTTCTATAAAATTGACCAAGACTAGTAGTACCTTTCAGATGCTTGAAAATTCGCTTAACAACTATTAAGTGAGATTCTCTAGGATCTGATTGGAATCTGGCACATAAACATACACTATACAGAATATCAGGTCTTGAAGCTGTAAGATATAAAAGAGAACCAACCATACCTCTGTAGATCTTCTGTTCTACCTTTTTACTTACCTCTTCCTTTTCCAGATTGCATGTCGGTTGCATTGGAGTCTTGGTTGGCTTACATTCTGATAAGTCAATTTTTTCTTCAGAAGTTCTTTGACATATTTGCTCTGGTGTATGTAAGTTCCTTCTGGAGTTTGATTGATCTGAATGCCCAGAAAGAATTTGAGTTCTCCCATTAAGCTCATTTCAAACTCTGCCTGCATAGACTTAGCGAATTCTCTTCCCAGAGAGGCTTTAGTAGATCCAAAAATAATATCATCTACATAAATTTGAAAAACTAGAATGTCATTTTTAAATGTCTTATAGAATAAGGTTGTGTCCATTTTCCCTCTAGTGAAATCATTTTCTAACAAAAAACTACTTAGTCTTTCATACCAAGCTCTGGGAGCTTGTTTCAGACCATATAGTGATTTCTTTAGTTTAAAAACATCTTATAGATGTTTGGAATTTTCAAAACCAGGGGGTTGGTGCACATAAACTTCTTTATCAATGTATCCATTTAAGAATTCACTTTTGACATCCATCTGATAGAGAGTGATGCCATTATTTACAGGGAAGGAAATTAAAAGTCTGATAGATTCTAACCTGGCGACTGGAGCAAAGGGTTCTGTATAGTCTATACCCTCTTGCTGACTATAACCTTGTGCAACCAGCCGTGCTTTGTTTCTGATGACTTCTCCTTGTTCAATCTGTTGTTTCTGAATACCCATTTGGTTCCAATGACGTTGAACCCTTTTGGTTTGGTTTAATTGGTTTAATTCCTCCTGCATAGCCAATATCCAATCATTGTCCATAAGAGCTTCATCAATGGAAATTGGCTCAATCAGAGACACTAATCCCATGAGAGATTCTTCAGAGTTTCTGAATATGGATCTTGTTTTGATTGGGTCTTCCTTCTTTCCCAGAATTTGTCTTCAGGATGAGATAAGTTGCTTTTGGATTGTATTTTCTGGAGAGGTTCTTCAGATGTTGTTGTAATATTTGTGAAATCTCCTTCTGATGTTGTTTGTGATTCTTTGTGAGGAACATATGATGCAGTGTCTTCAGTACCTATAAAATGGACTTCTATATCTGTAAAAGATTCAACTTACTTTGACATTTGAGAGTCAAGCTTGTCATCAAATCTAACACTGATTGACTCTTCTACAATCTGTGTTTTTGTGTTGTATACTCTGTAGCCTCTTGAGCGTTCAGAGTATCCTAACATAATACACTTTTTGTGCTTTAGAGTCAAACTTGTTCAGATGTTCTTCGGTGTTAAGAATAAAACAAACACATCCAAATGGATAGAAATACGAGATGTTGGGCTTTCTGTTCTTCCATAGTTCATATGGAGTCTTATCCAGAATAGTTCTTATGGAGATTTTATTCTGAATGTAACATGCTGTGTTAATTGCTTCTGCCCAGAAGTTCTTAGCAATGTTAGTCTCGTTGATCATGGTTCTGGCCATTTCTTGTAAAGTTCTGTTCTTTCGTTCTACAACTCCATTTTGTTGGGGAGTTCTAGGACAAGAGAAATCATGAGAGATACCATTCTCATTAAAAAATATTTCAATTTTTTATTCAAATTATCCACCATGATAACTTCTGACTTTAACAATTCTAAGATCTTTTTCGTTTTGGACTTGGTTACAGAAAGCAAAGAACATAGAGTGTGACTCGTCCTAGTTTCTTAAGAACTTTACCCATGTACATCTGCTATAGTCATCTATGATAACTAATCCATACTTCTTGCCATTAATGGATGCAGTTTTCACTGATCCAAATAGATCTATATGCAGAAGTTCTAATGGTCTAGAGGTAGAAACAACATTTTTTGCTTTAAAAGGAGGTTTTGCAAACTTACCTTTTTAACATGCCTAACATAGAGCACCAAACCTAAACTTCAGGTTAGGAAGTCCTCTGACCAAATTGAGTTTGTTAATCTGAGATATTCTTCTCATACTAACATTCCCCAATCTTCTGTGCCAGACCCATTGCTCATCGTTAACAGATAGTAGGCATTTTAAATTCTGACTTTTCAGTTTAGAAAGTTTTATTTTGTAAATGTTATTCTTTCTCTTTCCATTAAAGAGGATAGATCCATCTTTCTGACTAACTACTTTACAGGACTTTTGATTAAAGATTATATCATAACCGTTATCACTTAATTGACTTATGGATAACAAGTTATGCATTAATACATCTTGTTGTACCCCAAAATTTTCTCTCCCATTTTACTCAACATATGTTCACTAAGATACTCAACTTGCTCAAGGATGCCCAAGAGTTGACCAGACAAACTCTCTCCTAAAGCAATGAACCTCCAACTAGGATTTCCATTTTCATCAAGATGGGTGAGCTCCAAAGGCCTCATATTCTCTCCATAGTCCTAATATGTTCTCAAGACCATCCATGTCAAGTTGCATGCCTTACACAATAAGTTTGCTCATTCAACTGCTTAGATGCTTGAAAATTAACTTTATCAGGTCAAAAGTCAATTCGGGCCCACATACAGTCAAACTTCAAGATTTATGGTCAACATCAACATTTTGAAGTGATATCCATCATTTGATCTATGGTTTATCATGATTCCCCAAGTAAGGTTCCTAATTCATCAATTCTCAAAAGTTGCTAAATTAGGGTTTCTTAGGAAAAGTCAACCAAATTTTGACCAAGCATAACTTCTTCATACTTTATCAAAAATTTCTCATCCAAGGATCATTTTGAATAGAATCCAATTCCCTATAATTCATCTTCATCTCTCAAGTTCAAGAAATGCACTCATGAAAAGATATAAAATCAGACATTATAGGTCCTTTTCAAAAGTCAACAAAAACACCTTTGGGGTCAAGGCTTCTTACATGAACATGGAAGATCCAATTGATGTGAAACCAAAAGGGTTGTTTAGGGGACATCCTAAGATTTCTAAAAAGTCAAAGAACACCCTCATAGGGTTAAAATTGAAGGAGATATGCATTGTCAAAGTTGGCCATTTTTGGAGAATTGTCAAAAGCCAACAATGCCCAAAATTGCATTTTTTGGCAAATGGGCCCAACTTTTTGTGCTTGCATCTCACTTCCAACATGGCCCACGACCTTTGAGTCCATTCTTAAATTATTTTATTATTTATAATATTTATTTTTTATATTTTATTCAATAGAATGAAAAATTAAATAAAATGAATAAAAGGAATAATGTAAGATATTGATTTCAAATCTTTTTCTCATCAAAGTAAAGAGCAAGATGTGCTGGCATGGCAAGGTAAATTCGTGGAGAGAGCAAGATTTGATTTGGTCCAAATATGCAAGAAATCATGTTATTGAAAGCCATTATTTTCTCACTAAAAGCAAAGATTTCTTCCAACTTTGTTAACCTAAATTTGATTCACTATATATGTATTCCCACTCAGAAGCACAAGGGCACGGATAGACAACCCTAAGCACTCAAGCCAAAATTGCAAAAATCATCTAAAATCGTGAAAATCCAAAGAATAGGTTCTAGCCTCTTTCAATCCAACCTAAGCCTTCTATCATACTCCTGAAGGTTCCAGGAATCCATCCCTGTCAATCTCCAGGCTTGTACCCTCTCAAACACTCAGACCAAGCATCTTCGGTTTCTGGTAAGGCTGGGATCCAAATATTTGCAAAAACACAATATAAATTAGCTTTTATTATATATTCATGCGCATATCATTGTTTTGTTCCATTCTAAAGTGAAGCATGAGAGTATGGATACAGATTTAAGAGGTTGCCATTGTTAGGGATTTGAAACAGCCATGGCACGAATAAGATGATACAAGCACTTTCAGGAAAAACTAAGGCCATATTTTGATTCCTGGGAAAATTTCAGGGGGATTAGGGTCTTGTGCACCCTTTAAATTCCACATTTTTGCAGGTTTTGGGATTTTCACCCTCCAGGAGAAGACGACCAGAGCGCAGCTCCAGCATCGTTGACTCGTCTCCCTCCGGCGAAGACATTTTGACTGCAGGCGTGGCGTTTCTTTATAATGTGATTGGTTCTGGAAATGCTGACGCGTTTATGTTTTGCTGATTGGGATCTAATGGCTTGTTTGATATATATTATTTTTATTTGATTATATGTATGAGTTAACATCTAGCGCAGTTGGTCAGAGGAAGGAAGTATAAAGCTCATGTCCTGGCTTCGATCCCAGGCATGAGCTTCTGGCATTTTCTCCCTTATTTTCACCAGATCCAGCATACCTCACCTTCTGGGGATCATCACGCGCCCTCTAATCTCATCCTCTGGATCCATCTCCAGCTAGATCCAACGCCCAACATACGCAGGTCCACCACGAGTCCCCAGAAGATGGTCTCATTAGATCAGGCGCCAGACTCTGGGCCATCCTTCTGGGTTTTAGAAGTTCAACATACACCCCCAGTTTGCTTCACCACTCCAGGCCCAAATCTTTCTCTCTTTTTTTAATGCTTTTTTTTATTTGTTTTTTTATTGGTTATTTTTAATTATTTTCACAACAAAAATCATTTTTTAATCATAAAATCAGAAAATCACTAAAAAAAATTAGATTTTAGTTTTTTTCATAAAAATATTTAATTGCAATTAATTAATTAGCTTAATTAGATTAATTCAAATTCTTTTTTATAATTAAAATTAATTAGATAAATTAGGTTAAAATTTCAAATATTTTTCGCAATAATAAAATACAAAAATATATTTACTCTTTAATTGATTAGATTGTTTAGGACTCAGACTTTATTCTCGCACTTAATTCATCGCGAGCGCCTTGACTTTCTTTTAATTCAAATGATTGTAATTGTTTCCAGTTTGTAATAGATTAAGTAGGATTTTAATTTCAACATTTTACGTTCAGTTAAATATTTATGTATCTTCCCCAAAGGACTTGTAATAGCGTAGGACTCTTTTATTTTCTCGCTTTTATTTTACATGCTTGTATATAATTGTTAGCAACCTAGGCCTGCATGCTTAATCAATTAAATAGATCATTTAATTACAAGATAAATATCTGAAAACAAACACTGTTGCACACTTGCACCCCTAGGGTTTACCCTACTTGGTTGCCTCAAAAATAATGGTCGTGTCCCTCGAACGTAGAGATACCTTAGCAATGACCCGCGATTTAAAATCGTTATAAAGATCATAGTCCCTATTTGTCCCTCGAGTTGCCTACGAACTGATCTTATGACGATAGTCCCTTCGAAATGCTAAGGTATCTTTACTTGTTGCCTTCAGAGACCATTTCGTCCCTTCGAACATCCCTTTAAAAATCCAACGACGGAGCTACCTACTCCTTAATAGTAGGATAGTGCTGTCTAAACGAAACGAAAACGAACAGACTTTTTTCGAGTAGGTAGAAATCTTAAGTACTTGCTCAAAACAAAAACTTTTCACACAAACACTTTTCAAAACAGTTTTTCAGAATAACTTCGTCACACTCTTGAGGACCGATACAAGGGTTATCACAAAGTAAACAAAACTTTACAAAACAAACACACACAAGCAATTTAAAAATGAGCAAGTACTTAAGATCCCGTGGAAAACCACGGATAAAAAGTGTGCTAACACCTTCCCTTTCTATAATCTACCACCCGTACTCAGAAACTCTCGAAAAAAGGTTTTTTATGTTCTTTTTCCTTTCCTTTGTTGGATGAAATAAAAATTGGTGGCGACTCTTGCTTACCGTGACATTTGCGAACAGAAAATGCAAACCAGTATAAAAGTCGATTCTACCACCGTATCACAAAACTGGCGACTATGCTGGGGAAATAAAGTGGGGTTTACCTTAGGATCTAGGTCTTTTTTTTTAAAATTTCTTTCTTATTTGCTTTGCCTGCTTTATCTTTAAGGGTTTTGCTCGGGTATTATTGAAGATCCTACACCCGGATCTGGGGACACTCTTTAAGTAAATAGTAATAGATCGTGGAGACTGTACGTCATAGACCGATATGGTTTAAGTGATGGATGTGTTGGTGTGACACTTTGGTTGGTACTGGTATCCTTCCTGTGGAAACAAGGAGAATACGGGGCCACCGCGTGGTGTCGTAAAGCACTAACGGACTTTAGAACCTTAGTTGAACAAACTTGGCCATTAGAAAGTAGTGAGATAGTCGGCCTCGGTATAAAGCTAAGGATTGGTTGATACTCGATGCTACACTCATTGAGATCATACTTTTGGGATATTTTGGCCACAAGAAAAGATTGCCTGAGCTGAAACAATGCCCGATAAAGGATGATCAGTGATATTGAGAATCTTTAGAACCCGTTTACTTTTCTAAGACAGGTTTGAAACCAACTAAACTTCAAGAGGGTACTTACCTTTAACCTCACACAAGCCTTTGAACCTAAGGTCTATTGTGTGCTTGGCTTGTGTGTGATTTGCTCTATTTGAACATAACATCATGCATCATAACATAGCATCCATTCTTATCACACTAACCATTTCAAGGACCGAGGGAATTTATCTTTGTTCTGTTTTGCAGATTATGGCTTCTGCTTGTAGAAACACTATCCGAATCAGCTTTGTGAGAATACCTCCCCAACTCAAGGAACTAGTATCAAGGGTTCCTGAAACTTTTGCGTTCACTAAGAGACATGGTCGACTTCTCAACCTGGTTACTTAGAGCTTTGATGAAATGATGATGGGTATACTCTTTCAGTTCTTTGATCCCAAGCACCACTACTTCACCTTTCCAGACTATCAGTTGGTGCCTACCATGGAAGAGTTCTCTCAGTTATTGAATCAGCCTATTCTGGACCAGGTACCTTTCACAGTTTTAGAAGAGGTTCCTAAGCCAGAAGTCATTGCCTCAACTTTGCATCTGAAACGGGTCGACGTGGTATCTAATTGGGAAACAAGAAGTGGAGTCAAGGGTTTTCTAGCCAAGTTCCTAATAGAGAAGGCCCAGCTGTTTTGGAATGATTTGGACTTTCAAGCTTTTGAGGAGGTTTTGGCTCTTCTAATCTATGGGTTAGTATTGTTCCCTAATCCAGACATACTCATAGATGTGAATGCTATTAGGATCTTCCTCTCTCGCAACCCTGTGCCTACCTTGCTCAGAGATAACTTGCACGCTCTCTATAGTCGTACCATGAAGAGAAGAGGGGTTCTTATGTGCTGCATGGCATTGCTGTTGAGGTGGTTTATTTCTCACCTCCCTAAGTCATTACTGAAGAATGTCACTTGCTCACGCAGATATTCTCTAGTATTCCCGAGTTATGGGAGATATTGCTATTATTGACCGCTGTGGGGAATTCCCTAACGTCCCACTCCTTGGCATTAGGGGAGGCATAACTTGCAATCCTTGTTTGGCTCTGCGACAATTCGGTTAGGCTCGAAGGGAAGGTCCTCATGAGTTACTTATCCAGGGCATTATATTTAACTATGTGGATGATGTTCAAGGGTAATGCCAGAGGTTCATACGATCTTGGGGCATGGTAAACAGATCTGACACCAAGACTTTGGGGCCAAAGAATTCCATTCCTATGGAACCTTATATCCAATGGGTACGAGCTCGCGCTCAGACACTTATGATGCCCTACATAGCCGTCTTACCAGTTATTGTGGATCCCATTACTGAAGGGGATATTCCTTACACGATTCTTCATCCTGATATGCCCACCGATCTTGAGGAACTACAGAGGTCCTAGATCCAGTTGAAGAAGTAGCGTGATACTTATAGGGACCAGTTCTATGCCCAGGAGAAGAAGGTTTTAGAGCTCGCAAAGCAGCTTTATAAGGAAACAAGCCTTAATGTCTATCTCGGCATGAAGAGGAAGCATCCATGGGAAACTTGATTTCTTTTAGTTTTTAGAATTACCAATTGTAACGCCTAAAAGGCAATTATATTTTGAATTCTACTAATAAAATCTTTATTTCTTTTTGGTTCGAAAATTTAAATTTCCCAAAGTCCTTAAAAACATTGCATACGCATCCCATCCATAGCATTGCATAAATAGGTACCATTACAGGTTTCTCATCTTCTTCGCTGTTTATTTTAGCAAAAATTTCTTCTGAACAAAGCATCGAAGATCTTCAGGCACAAAATGCCCAATTTCAACAGATGTTCATAACTCTAGCAAAAGGGCGGGAGGATCTGAAGGCCCTTATCCTGAAAGAGAAAAAGAAGAAGAAGAAGAAGCCCGCTGGTATCCTTAATATGGGCAGAAGATTTGGGGGGCCGCTAAAGCATACAGTCGATCTGACCTCCTCATCCAAGGAAGGGGAGAATCAAGAGAGGGAGACAAGGGAAGAGGACCCTAGTCCTGAAGTTTCTGACAATGATACAGACTATAATGATGAGCAGTATCCTCCCACTGAGGATAGATACAAGCAGTTAGAGGATCGGCTGAGCGCCATGGAAGTCTAGAGAATACCTAGGTTGGACTTTGAAGAAATGGGATTGGTGTCGGGAGTGGTCATCCCGCAGAATTTTCAGGCTCCAGTTTTGGCAAAGTATGATGGGGTGTCTTACCCAAATCTCCATCTTCGTTCCTATGTAAGGAAGATCCATCCCCACACCGCTAGTAGAAACTTGTGGGTTCACTTCTTTCAAGACAATCTGTCAGGGACTCGGCTTGAATGGTTCTACCAACTAGAGGGAACCAATGTTCGAAACTGGGAGGATCTGGCTGCTAATTTTTATAAGCAGTATCAATATAACGCCGACCTTTCCCCTACTTGTACTTAACTCCAGAGTATGTCCATGGGTGCAGGTGAAGGCTTTAAGGACTATGCACAGAAGTGGAGAGACTTGGCTGAGAGAGTCCAACTCATCTGACAGGGAGTTAGTCGACGTGTTTCTTGGGACGTTGTCTGGTCCATTCTTTAATCATTTGATTGGCAGCTCATCAGCTGGTTTCACGGAGCTGATATTGATAGGAGAAAGGGTAGAGGTTGGGATCCAGAGTAATAAAATATAGAAAGACACATCTTCAAGTTCAGTAAAGAAGCCTTTCACCGGTAAGAAGGAGGCCAATGCCATCTATAGCCCAAAAGGTCAAAGCAGAGCTGGACACCGTCCGACAGTAAGTTTGTAATGATACCTAGGCCTGCGGCTTCTCCGCAACGCAATAATCAACAAAGGGTAGAAAGACCACAAAGGAAGTTTACCCGAATTAACATGACATTAACAGAGGTTCTACTCCATCTACTGAGATCCAACTTGGAAACCTTGAAAGAGGCTCTCAAGAATCCTAATACCACGTCTCCCCGGTACAATCCAAACGCTCGTTGTGCCTACCACTCTGAGAGTCCCGGCCACGATACAAATGACTGATGGGCTCTGATAAATAAGGTACAAGATCTCATTGAAGCCAAGGAGATTGAGTTCGATGCACCAGAGAAGCTCAATGTCATAACTTCTCCCATGCCTAACCACAACCAAGGAGACAATGTCGTTGATACCGATTTGTTTGTAACCTCAGTTGATAGAGTTTCTACTCCCGTTATGACTGTTAAGAAGAATTTTTTACTGGCCGGTTTATTTTCGGGTTGTGGTGAAGGTTGCCACATGTGTTCATCCATGCCTTCTGGTTTCTATTTGCTGAAGATAGGTGTCCAGCGCCTGATGGACAGTAGAGAAAGTTTGTTCAAAAAAACTTTGATTCCAACTGTTCTGTTCAAAGATGTCGCTATTATAACCATTTCAGCCAATCCTTCCAAGGTCTCCTTGAGAAGACCTGTTAGGATTACACCCGCTCCGAGAGTTGCTCCGTTATTAATCACCTTTCATGGTCATGTCTCGTACGCCTCGGAAAAAGTTGTCCCTTGGTATTATGGCGCCGATGTTTACTATCACGGCGTTAAACAAGATCTGAAGAATGAAGAGGCTGATCCCGATGTCAGTAACATTGTCGGGACCAGTAAGATTACCAGAAATGGAAGGGTCTTCTCTCCCGAGATTTCCCCAAAGACTGTCAATAAGCCTGTTGTTATTTCACCCGCTATTCCTACTGATACTTCAACTACTACTCTTGTTCTTACTCCAATTGTCACTCCTGTCGTCGAGTCATCTGGGACCCGAGGCAAAGAAGCTATAGGTGAGCCTGCCCGGACGGAGGCACCTAGAAAGATTTTCGTAGAAGCCTCTAAGCAAGAGATAGAGGAAATATTGAAAATAATTAAAAAGAGCGACTACAATGTGGTCAAGAAGCTAGGGCATACCCCCCCGAAGTTATCCATGTTGTCTCTGTTGTTGTGTTCTGAGGCCCATGCGAAGGCTTTGATCTCTTTTCTCAGAACTGCACATGTGCTGCAAGAGACCTCGGTTGATCAATTCAAATATCGTGTAGCCAACTTGACTATTGATAATGGGCTGGGTTTTTTCAGATGTCGACTTAACACTGAAAGGGAGGAAGCATAATGATGCTTTCTATGTCTCATTCGAATGCAGGGGAACCACTATGGCTCATGTGCTGGTGGATATTGGGTCTTTGCTGAATGTTCTGCCTAAGAAGGCTCTTGATCAGCTGGATTATGAAGGCTTGACCTTAAAGCCTAGTAATATTGTGGTAAGGGCTTTTGACGGATCAAAGAGAATGGTGCATGGGGAGGTGGACATTCCTGTCAAGGTAGGCTCTCAAACCTTTGAGTCCACCTTCTATGTGATGGACTGTTGGAAGTTGAGGTACAAAATCCAAAGCCTGATTGATGAAGGAGCTGTGGAATTCACCCCAGATGGTCAGGTCGAGTTCTTCTACTATCCCTGCGAGATTCACCATTTGAAGTGACAAGTCCTGAGACTAGAAGACTTTTTGTTCACTCGAATGTTCAAGTTGTATTTTCTTTGCTTATACAAATAATTATTGTCATAGCAAACTTTATTACTTTATCGATGCATCGCATATGTCTGTTTTGAATCAATATATTCACATTCGCTATATTTAAAATTGTTTTCATTTTTGTGATGTTCAATGCTCGATTAATAATTCTAAGCCTCTTGAGGGAGGATGACAAAAACGATACCACGATATTTACAGTATGCTTTTGACAGACCCCGCTGATGAGGTACAGGCATTGTTTCAATTCCTAAACACCGGAGTTATAAGGAAGATAATCCCTCGCCAACCCCTTCGAGCCAAAGAAGTAGGAGTTTTTCTTTTCGAAAATTAAAACCCTTAATCATAACCTGGGGCAGGGTAGTTCTCTCAGTTGAGCCAAGTGCACAACAAATAGCATCAAATGAGTCCTTCCAAAACAAAAGACGATGATGGTTCTGAATAATCATAAAGACAGGCAGTCATTACAAAAAAAACTAAAGCCCATTAAGTCAAAACCTATGAAGGAGACTTATAAAACTGGGGCATCCCGCTGACTGTAATCACAAAAGAAACAGTTCAGGAAAAAAAAACAGGGATAAAGAAATCAAAAAGAAAGAGGTCCTACAAACCCTCAACAACAACAAAAAGAATGACTGCCTATTCAAAATAAACTGTCAATATCTGAACCATCAGGACAAAGACTCAAACAAGGTCTAATATGTGATCAGCTGAGTTTAGGTTTGAAGAACATCACGAAGAGCGGGTGGGTACAAGTAAATTTGAGCCTTTATCCTTTGTTTCTTAAACCGTGAACTAGGCCACGTTATAACCCTTAAAAGTCCTAGCTGAAGCATGGGTTAGTTCGAAAGCATATTGTTACAAAGGTATCCTGACTCCTTAAGGCTCACTGTAAAATCCTGAGTTGACATCACATTTTACAAAATTTGCTTGTTTCACTGAAAAAAAATGCATTTTCAAAAACTTCAAGACAGACATAAGCTTTGCATTTTTAATATAACATTGCTTGCATACGACTATTTGTTTGAACAGCAAAGGAGTTCGCACGACGAATGTCTAATGAATAAAAGCACCTCCAATCAAGGGGCACGGCATGATCATTGTCCATCATATGGGGCAGTTAAGTCAAGATTCAGAGAATCTCTTAAATACCAGGGGCATATCTCCATTTGAATCACTTGGGGCATTGGACACGAATTCCAGCTACGAATCGTGCCTGATCAAACGAAGATCTTTTGGTCGCATGGCAACACAATAACAGGGGCACCTCCCTACATTCTGAGAGCGTGGACTTAATCGAAAAAATACTGCGCATAATCAACGACCCGCTAGGTTGACACACCTAGGCAAAAATAAGGGCTTCCCGGCGACCCAAAAGGGGTTCAGGCAAAAATAAAGGATAAAATGAAAAAAATTTGTACATCCGGCAAGTCGAAAACCTGAAAAGGCGGCTTGGGCAAAAATGGGTATCCCGATGGACTGAAAACCCGAAAGGGCGGTCCAGGCAAAAATTAGGGATCAAAGCGTACGACTATGTCCTATCATCTCGTCACTTGCCTACCAGAAGAAGATTTGTCAATCAGCAGTAATCAAGGCCTCCGCAGGTACCTTCTCCCACAGAAACTGGGGCAATAAAATTGTCCGAGCTGTGCAGTCTGCTCTGTCCTCCAGGTACAAGGTAGATTCAGTTGAAGAGTATGATCAAGATACCTTCACTCCCCGTAGAGTAAGACAAGAACCATCAATACTCTCCCCGAGCAGAGTTGGTCTCCCGTCATCCCTAAAAAGGCACAATATCCCTAGCAAGTCAGCGATGCTCTCCCCAAGCAGAGTTAGTCTACTGTCAGCCTTAAGGAAGATGGGTATCCCCAGAAGATCTCAATATTCCCCAACGGAGTATACAGATGTTCCTACACAAGCATCCCCGACAGTCTTAATATAAGATTGTTCCCTGGCGGAATATCAGACGCCCCAGTGGAGCCACTTCTCCAGTACAGTCCAAAAGTTTCCCCAGGAGAGTCGTATCAATCTCCCCAGTAGACTCTGGTAGCTTATCCCCAGTAGATTCTGGAAGCTTATCCCCTGCAGAGCACGAACGCGTCTCCTCGGCTTTATTTAAAGGTTATTCTCCACTAGAGCTTATAATTGGGTTATCCTCAGCTAATTGCCACGGAAAGATCGTCCTCGGCGAAGTTCTTCCTATCCCCCAGCGGAGTTCATCAAAATTCCCCAACAGAACCTATCAACGGTGTCCCCAGCGGAGTTATCATCAAAACCTCGGCGAAGTATCTCTCCCCACAGAGTAATTCCCCGCAGAGTAATCTCTCCAACAAGTTTATTCCCCAACGGAGTCATCTTCTCCTACCGGTTTATTCTTGCAACCATCATCCCCAGCGGAAATGAAGAACTCTACTCTTCAAACATCAGCCCAGGATTCAGTTTCCCGGCATTCGTCAAGGATTTATTTTCCTAGACGAAAATGCATTCATAAACATCACATTGACATACATCATGACATATGCATATACGCATCATAACACACTATCTCATTTATTTTGGGACATCATGACATCATGCATTTCATACATCATGACATTGCATACAACTGATGTTTCGCCTTTTCAGGAAAAAGGTCAATCCCCAAGATGATTACTATCAACTGTCGCAATTCCAGATTCGATTCCTGTATCCAGCCTGGGCATATTCGTGAGTAGATTCGACACCTGTATCCAGCCAGGGCATATCTACATTAAAGAGATTGAAGAGATAGCCGAGAAATGCTCCAGATATGGATGTTGTTCTTTTGCTTATTCAGATTTATCTCCAGAGATAGCTTAGAAATGCTCCAGAGATAGATGCTCTTCTTTTGCTTATTCAGATTTTCTCTTCAGAGATGGCTTAGAAATGCTCCAGAGATGGACGTTATTCTTTTGCTTATTCAAGAGTTTCCTTTCAGATATAGCTGGGAAATGCTCCAGATATGGACGCTATTCTTTTGCTTATTCAGATTTTCTCTTCAGAGATGGCTTAGAAATGCTCCAGAGATGGACGTTATTCTTTTGCTTATTCAAGAGTTTCCTTTCAGATATAGCTGGGAAATGCTCCAGATATGGACGCTATTCTTTTGCTTATTCAGATTTTCTCTTCAGAGATGGCTCAGAAATGCTCCAGAGATGGACGTTATTCTTTTGCTTATTCAAGAGTTTCCTTCCAGAGATAGCTTGGAAATGCTCCAGAGATAGATGTTGTTCTTTTGCTTATTCATATTTTCTCTTCAGAGATGGCTTAGAAATGCTCCAGAGATGGACGTTATTCTTTTGCTTATTCAAGAGTTTCCTTTCAGATATAGCTTGGAAATGCTCCAGAGATGGATGTTGTTCTTTTGCTTATTCAGATTTTCTCTTCAGAGATGGCTTAGAAATGCTCCAGAGATGGACGTTATTCTTTTGCTTATCCAAGAGTTTCCTTTCAGATATAGCTGGGAAATGCTCCAGATATGGATGCTGTTCTTTTGGTTATTCATAGTTTTTTCAATGATAACTTAGATATGCTCCAACCACAGATGCTATTCTATTGTTTATTCCAGATTTCTCTCCGGAGATAGCCTAGAGATGCTCCGGACACGGATGCTATTCTATTGCTTATTCAGACTTCCTTCTAGAGATAGCTTGGAAATGCTCCCGACGCGGATGTTATTCTATTGCTTATTCAGACTTCCTTCTAGAGATGGTTCAGATGCGATCCAGATATGGCTACATTCTGATACTTATTCCAGATTCCCTCTCGGAGATAGCTTGGAAATGCTCCAGATATGGATGTTATTCTATTGCTTATTCAGACTTCCTTCTAGAGATAACTTGGAAATGCTCTCGACGTGGATGCTATTCTATTGCTTATTCAGACTTCCTTCTAGAGATGGTTCAGATGCGATCCAGATATGGCTACTTTCTGATACTTATTCCAGAATCCTTTTCAGAGATAACTTAGAGATGCTCCAACCACGGATGCTATTCTATTGTTTATTCATAGATTCCTTCTAGATATAGTTCAGATGCGATCCAGACATGGCTACATTCTGATACTTATTCCAGATTCCCTTCTAGATATAGTTCAGATGCGAGCCAGACATGGCTATATTCTGATACTTATTCCAGATTCCCTTCTAGAGATGGTTCAGATGCGACCCAGATATGGCTACTTTCTGATACTTATTCCATACTCCTTTTCAGAGATAACTTAGAGATGCTCCAACCACGGATGCTATTCTATTATTTATTTAGAGATTCCTTCTAGATATAGTTCAGATGCGATCCAAACATGGCTACATTCTGATACTTATTCCAGATTCCCTTCTAGAGATGGTTCAGATGCGACCCAGATATGGCTACTTTCTGATACTTATTCCAGATTCCCTTTCAGAGATAGCTTAGAGATGCTCCCGATCCGGATGATATTCTATTGCTTATTTAGATTCCCTCTCAGATAGCTTAGAAATGCTCCGGACCCATATGTTATTCTATCGCTTATTCAGAGTTTCTTCCCAGAAATGGCTTGGAAATGCTCCAGACATGGATGCTATTCTTTAGCTTATTCAAAGTTTCCTTTCGGAGATGGCTTAGAGATGCTCCATATCTGGATGCTATTCTATTGCTTATTCAGATTTCCTTCTAGAGATAGTTCAGATGCAACCCAGACATGGCGACATTCTGATACTTATTCAGATTTCCTTTCAGAGATAGCTCAGAGATGCTCCTGACCCGGACGCTATTCTATTGCTTATTCAGATTCAAACTTCTAAAGACAACTTAGAGATTCTCCAGCCCGGATGCTATTCTATTGTTCAGTCCAGATACGATCCAGATTCGGATGACATCCTGCCACTCATTCAGATGCAGTATGGATATACCCCAGACCCGGCGGTCATTCTACTACTCGTTCAGACGTCAGCAATCAGATATAGACTGGATATGCTCCAGACATGGAAGCCATTATATTTCTTATTCGGACGCAGATACCCATTACACTTCTAAATGGCATCTATAAGCCCATTCCCGACAAGGTCCTGTCACATCTCCAGATGGCATCTTTAAGCCCATCCTCCTATCCACCATCTCTCCAAATGGCATCTGTAAGCCCATTCCCGCCATCACCTTGCGGACATTCTACTATGTGAGTGCAAATTTCTGGGCACTCTAGTGTTCAATCATCTTCCACCTTCGGATCACGAAAGGCACACAAGCCAATCTACATCATCAGGTCTAAGAAGATTGAACAGGGGCAAGTTTTGTACCCCAAAATTTGCCCTCCCATATTCTTCAATGTTTTGACAAGCATCATCTCAATTTGCTCAAGTCTACTCAAGGGTTGCACAGTCAACCACCCTCCTAAGCCAGTCAAAATTAGGGTTTTGGTTCTTGCAAGGAAGTTGAGGTTTTCAAGGGCTCAATCAAGTCCCACATGCCTATAAACATTGTCAAGCACCTACATGTCAAGTTTCAAGGCTCACAAGGTCAAGTTGCACAGTCAAAAACCCTAATTGCTTCACAGTCAACTGTAGGGGCAAAATGGTCATTTGACAGTCAAAAGTCAAAAATTTTGGTCAACATCTTATTTTGAAGCCACAATCATCATTTGATCAAGTCTTGATCATGATTCCACAAGAATGGCTCAAAAATCATCAAGATGCAAAAGTTTCTATTTTGGGACAGCTGAAAAGTCAACTGTAACTTGACCAAAGCATAACTTTTTCATGGTTCATCAGAAAAATCCCATCCAATGCTCATTTTTAAGGGGATGAAATTTCCTACAACTCATCTTCATATTCCAAGTCCAAGAAATGCTCTCACAAAAAGTTATCAATTTCAACATTATAGGTCATTTTCAAAAGTCAACAAAAAGGCACTTTAAGTCAAAGACCATAAATTGAGATTGATAAATCCAAATGACATGGGACCAAAGGCATTGGTTAGAGGACTTCAATACCTTTCCAAAATGTCCAAGAACATGTTCATATGATCAAAATTGAGCAAGATATGCATTGGAGAAGTTGGGAAATTTTTGTGAAATGGCAAAAGTCAACTATCCTTGAAACTTCAATTTTTGACAAAAGGGACCACTGTTTTCCACTTGATTCATCCTTGTCATGCCACCCACGTGTCCCATGATCAATTTCAAGACCAAATAATTATTTTCCTATTTTTATTTAATTTTTATGGATTTAATTCATTTTAATCCATAATAATTCAAGTAAATCTAAAAAAATTAATTAAATGGTATCTTATGGTTTGAATAGCCTTCATGAAGCATTTGCAACCTACCAATTTCGTGCTAAGCTCATTTAGGCATGAAAATTCAAATTTTGAACAAGCTTTGAAAGGCCTTTAATGGTGGTTAAGACAAAATCCAAAGCTTAATTGCAAGGGTTAAAGGCTCCTAAATGTGACTTATTCTCACTCATTACTATATATACAAGCCTTGCAAGCCTCATTCACAACCTGAACATTACACAAACGGCCAGAGAAAAATCCAAAAAGTGTCAAAAAAAAGTGTGAGATCAAAAGGAGTATTGCAAGCATTTTCAGGCCAAAAGGAGAACGTGACTCTCTTCTTTGCCATCCCCTGAAGCTAAAGCAACCCTTGCCACGTCCTAAGATCCATCATACCGCGCTGTAAGTTCTTCCCAGGTCCCCCAAATAATTGTTTCATTTTTTCTTAACATGTTCATGTACAGGCAGTCCAAAGCGTACCACCATGCATCCCACATATCCAACGCGCCAAGTGTCTCCAAGTGCAAATCCAATGGCCACAAGGGAAGGAGCATCATGTTCTCAGGTCAAAGCAGGCATAGGCGATTCCCAAAGTCAACAAGGCTTGGAGTGTTCTTGGGCCAGAATTTCTAAATCAAACTCCCAAATCTGGCCCAAACCCCCCTTGGGTTTGCAATTTTATTTTGTCATTTTATATTTTATTTGTCTTATTTATTTTTTTCCCTTTTATTAACTATTAACATAATTAATATTTTTTATAAAAAAATCAAAAAAAAAAAAGAACTAACATTATTATTATTATTATTATTATTAATTTCATGTTATTTTTGTAAATAAATTCTAACAAGTCAATTAGTTTAATTAGTTTAATGTTAACCTTTTTTTTATAATAAATAAAATCAACTTAGACTTAGGCTTTTCTTTTGACATTTTAATTCTTTTTATTTTATTTTCATAAAAAACATAAAAACACAAAAAAACTTTTATTTTTTTAATTAATTAATTAATTAGTTTAATTATTGGTTTTAATTTCATTAATTACAAAAAAAAAAGACAAAAAAATTCAATTCTTTTCTTAAAAGGGTCAAAACCATTAGAACTTTCCCGATTAATTTTTATTCGCGCGCATTTACTTTATTTTGATTATTATGTAATTGCTTCCAAGAATGTAATAGTAAATAGGTTTACCGCTTTATTTAATTTTTCGTACTTATTTACCAAAACGGGTCTTTGTTTTTTGGCAATGTATAGACCCGCGCCTTGTAATAGTTAGATTTACATTTCCGCAATTTATTTTCCGCATTCCTAACTGTTAACAATGCATGCAAGAATGTATGTAAATAAAATCAATCCGTAGCTCACAAATAACATACAAGATAACCTTAACTGAAAAACAACACACTGTTGGCTCTTAAATTCGACACCCTTGTTTCATTAATGTCAGCCATTAAAGCTGAAGGTTGTTTTCGATCAGCTGGGTCTGTCGAAATGCCCATCGAAAGATGACACTGCGCTTAGAAGATTTCTTCCAAGGGAGAAGTTGGTTGCCTTCGACGTCGAAGGTGTTTCTCGTCGAAGATGCTTCTCGACGAAGGTGTTCGATGGTTCAGAGTGGAACGGTTTGAAATTCAAGCATTTGGAGGGAAAACGGTTTCCAGCGGTTACCAAGTGCAACGTGCAAAGATCTGGAGCGTCGAACGTTGAGAACGTGCCAAGTGGGATCATCTCGAAGCAGTGTAACTGCCCGACGGTTACTTGGGATGTTTTAGTATAAATAGTAGTAGTTCATGCAGTTTATCGCGTGTGTTCACAGTTATATACAAAGTCACTCATATAGATTCGAGTACCCAGCGTGTGAGAAAGAATTGTTGAGAATGTATGTGTGAAACACCAACTTTATTAATCAAAGTCATTTACTTTTCCAGAAACTTTACTTGCTTTCTTCTTTACTTTCCTGTCGAAATCCTTTACTGCAAGCCTTCATTTATTTTACCAAGCCTATTTCTTCATGCAATTTACTTAAAGCCTCTTTATTTTATTGTCATTTAACCATTATCTAATTTAATCAAAACCTCAAAATCAACCTATGTCCTAGGATCAATCTGATCGATCCTGCGAGTAACCAAATAAGTAACCATTTGGAGGATCAGCGGTTGTTTACCAATAACCACGGTAAACAAATTGGCACACCCGGTGGGACTGTGTGTTGATTCTTGAAAATAATCTCATCTTTTCGAGGAGTGTTGCATGTTATTGAGAAGTGGTAGAATATACACTAACGATACCAATACTGCCAGAAGAAGGGAAGAGATGGCGAATCCGCCAAACAATAACGAAATCCCACAAACGAATGCGGGAGCAACGGTTATCCCGACCGTAAGTGAAGCGATAACCGCTGGTTCGACACCAGCAGTAACGGTCACAGCAACGGGGCCATTACCTCCGTTCACAGGCCCCAGAGTGCCTTTGGGAACTCCCCCACCAAGGGGAAATTTAGGCACAAGGCCTTTTGTTCCCCCAGGATTTATGACAGGCGGTCATAATCGAGAACCACTCTATGGCATGCCAACTTCTGACTTGGCTAGCCTGACTAATGCTACGTCCACTTTTTCAGATCCTTTAGTGAGTGCCTCTTCGCCACTCCAAGGTTCTGGAGTAGGTATGGCGAATAGAAATAGGACCCAACTCTTAGGAGGAACGTCCCAAGTAGCACATGGCCTTACGAATGCCTCGACAGCAGTCTTGAGGCAACAAATGGGCGAAAGCAACCATGATATGGTTCAAATGTTGGCACAAACTTTAAGTACAGTGCTGAACCCTCTAATACAAAACACTACTCAATCGAATCAGCAGATGACAGCGCAAATGACGCGTTTGGCTTATTTCTTTGGAGTACCCCAACCTATTCGACAGCCCCAAAGGGCGCAAATAAGGGGAAACCAGGGTGTATTCTTAGAGGAAGAAACCACTATTAACCAGGTCCAACAGCCTGTCGAAGAAAACCTTAGGGCACGATTGGAGCAACCTGTCGAGGAACCTTGGGTAATAACCCCAGAGGTAAGGTTAGTTAACAGAAACCAAAATGCTGACGAAGTAGTTCAGCATATCCAATACCAAAACATGGGTTTGGAAAATAATCTGTCAACCATGATCGAAAGGATCATGACTCAAAATGGGATGAACATGGGCTTTCGAAGGCCCAATTTTACATCCCCATTGTCAGAATACGTGTTACAAACAGACTTACCTCCTAGATGTAAAGTCCCCAAATTCACTAAGTTCTCTGGGGACACGACAGAATCTACTGTCGAACATGTGGCGAGATTCTTGATCGAAGCAGGAGATATTTCGAATAACGAAAACCTGAGGATTAAGTACTTCCCAAGTTCTTTAACAAAGAACGCTTTTACTTGGTTTACAACTCTCCCCCCCAATTCGATCCATCATTGGACCCAGTTGGAAAGATTGTTCCATGAACAATTCTACATGGGGCAAACCAAGATAAGCCTGAAAGAATTGGCCAGTGTAAAGAGACGTTTCATTGAACCTATAGACGAATATCTAAATAGGTTTAGGTTGCTCAAAGCGAGATGTTTTACACAAGTGCCGGAACATGAGTTAGTCGAAATAGCCGCAGGCGGTTTAGATTATTCCATTAGGAAGAAGTTAGACACCCAATACCTGAGAGACATGGCCTAACTGGCCGATATAGTTCGACAGGTAGAACGCCTCAAAGCTGAAAAAGCAAAGGCAACGAAAGCTCATAAGAGAGAGAGAGAGGATAGCGTATGTTGAGATGGATGACGAAGATCCAGAATCCTTCGACGATACTATAACTATCGAAGAAGGAGAAGTCGATTTAGCGGAACTAAAACAAGGGCCACCATACTCTTGCAAACTGTTAGTCCCCTCAAATGGGAAAAATCCCATTGGTCCAGAAAGGACCAACGATAGGTTCCCCAAAAAGACTTATAGTTTTGACATCACAAAATGTGATGAAATATTTGACTTGCTTGTAAAAGATGGCCAAATGATAGTACCCCCAGGGGTAAAAGTGCCTCCTCTTGATCAAAGAAAGAAGAGAGGCTTTTGCAAATATCATAATTTTTTGGGCCATAAAACTTCTCAATGTTTTCTTTTCAGGAATCTTGTGCAAGACGCTATCGAAGAAGGGAGGTTGAAGTTTGCTGACAAAACCCCCATGGTTGTCGACTCAAATCCATTGCAGGCTGAAGCCCACTATGTTGAGCCTTCTGAGGTGAACGTGATCGAGGCAACCAGGAGCCAGTCGAAGAGGCCAGGAATCACAATGGTCGAAGTCTCAAAGGACCATATCAACATGCCAATCTTTGGCAGTTTTTCTGGGAATTTATCCAGAAAGACAATTGAAGCAGTTCAGAAAGCGGTCGAAAGCCCAAAGCTGGAGACCGTTGAAGCACAAAAAACTGGACCAAAACCCAGTTCTCACTTGGCCACAGTTCAAGGCCAAACGGAGAATTTGGAGATACAAATGAAGCAGTTAACTCTTGCCAACAAAGATACAATGAATATCAACATGGTCGAACTCTCTGACCCAAAAGCATCAGAAGAGGCCATGAGGCAAGAACAAGCTAATAAGACTGCTTTCCCTCGGGAAAATGAAAATCTGGCAGATTTCCTGCAAAGATGCCAGAAAAAGAAGTCAGAGGTGATGCTGTGTCCAAGATGCAGTTCGATCTTAGACAAAAAAGCTGCTGAGCATATTCAAGGCGTAAGAGCAGCAAATAAGAGAAGGGAAAATCTTGATCTTCGACATGACCCCAGAAGAGCCTCCCAAAGAGGTTCAAACCAAGAAAAGAGGTCATTGACTTTCAGGCCTCCAACAAATGTGCCGGTAGATACCGGGTACAAAACATCTGGTCGAAAGAGGCCAAGCGAGGAGAGATGGCACTCTTTCGACGTGCCAAGGGGTTCATCTTTAACACAAAAGAAAGAGCCTCAAGTTGCCGCACCTAAAGTTGCACAAGTGTCAAGCAACTACAAAGGGAAAAATCCCATGTCTCGATCTCAATGGAGGAGATACCAAAGGAGACGAAAAGCTGAGAGAGAGGCTGCCAATGAACCAAAGGCAGAAACCAGTTCAAATGTTCCTCTAAGGAAGCAAAGGAAACCTCTGGAAAGAGAGCCAGTAACCAACAGGCTAGTTTGGCCTAACCAAGGTGAGATCGAGGACGAAGACGGTTCTGAGTCTGATGATACTTTGGACATAATGGTGAATATAGTCTCAGTGTTGCCCAGAGAATTCAACCGACAGGTGGAGGTCGAAACAAGTGACTGGGAAGTGGAGCAAGAAATGGCCAAACATAGGCCAGTGTGCTATTTCGTCATGGACAATGGCACTACTGAGGAACAAAATGGGTTCTTCGAACCACCTACAAAGGCGATGAAAAATCACCTCAAGCCTTTATTTATAAGGGCTAAACTCGAAGAAACTACAGTGAATAAAATTTTGGTGGATTGTGGGGCAACCATCAACATTATTCCTCACTCTATGCTAAGGAAAATTGGCAAAAAGGATGAGGACATTAAGCCTCACAACATGGTCCTGTCGAACTATGAGGGCGGCATAGGGACCACTATGGGAGTGATCCAACTAGATATCAAGGTAGGATCTATCCTTCGACCAACAATGTTTATGGTCATATCGGCCAAACCTATCTACAATCTTTTGTTGGGCCGTGAATGGATCCATGGTGTTGGAGCTGTGCCATCATCAATGCACCAGAGGCTGCTGCTATGGCGTCCAGATGGGATGGTCGAAAACATAGAGGCAGATCAAAGCTATTACCTGGGCGAAGTGAATCACCTAGGGCTGGCAGATTTCGACAAGAACTTGGCTCACATAGGGCCATGTCCAACACCTGACTTCGACTTGGCGCCAGCGCCAAACACTTTTTGTTCCCTATACCTGCATCCTGAGCATGGTTTCCAATGGGACAGAGAAGACTTGTCCCACATAGACTTCAGTGGGTTAACTGATATCCAACCAACTGGTTGGGGAAGTGAATTCAGTGATAATGACTGAGTCACAATCATCGAAGCGAATTTCGGCTTATGTAGCCGAAACAAAGATGATAACGGCTCTCGAAGCCGAAGTGAAGTACATGGCCACACATGCCAATGATCAACAGTTATCTGCTGCAGGTCCAGGAAAGGATTTCGATCCAGAACCCCCTGATATCATGCCAGAAGAAATGCAGGAACAGAGGCTCGACGCCATCTATGACGATGAGCCTTTGGGCTTCGAAAAGGACCCCTTGGCGAACAACATTAAAATGTTAGCGCAAGATCCTTTAGAAGAAATCAACTTAGGCGAAGGGTCAGAGAAAAGGCCAACTTACATCAGCGCCAAAATTGACCCAGAACTTAGGTTGGAAGTAATCCAATTGTTGAAAGAGTTCAAGGACTGTTTTGCATGGGATTACGACGAAATGCCTGGTCTCGACAGAGGATTGGTAGAACTTCAGTTGCCAATCAAACCTAGGAAGAAGCCAATCAAGCAAAGTCCAAGACGCTTCGCTCCAGAAATACTATCGAAGATCAAAACGGAAGTCGAAAGACTTCTGAAATGCAAATTCATACGCGTTACAAGGTATGTCGAATGGATTGCAAACATTGTGCCAGTGATTAAGAAAAATGGTACATTAAGGGTGTGCATAGATTTCAGAGATTTGAATGCTGCTACGCCCAAAGATGAATATCCTATGCCTGTGGCGGAAATGCTAGTCGATTCTGTCGCTGGCTATGAATACCTGAGTATGCTCGATGGTTATTCAGGATATAATCAAATATTCATTGCTGAAGAGGATGTGTCGAAAACAGCTTTTCGATGCCCTGGGGCCCTAGGCACTTACGAATGGGTAGTGATGCCTTTTAGCCTAAAGAACGCTGGGGCAACATACCAGCGAGCAATGAATACTATCTTCCATGATTTTATTAACACTTTTATGCAAGTATATATTGATGACATTGTTATAAAATCTGTTTCCAGGAAGAATCATATTGACCACCTTCGACAATCATTCGAAAGAATGAGAGAACATGGTCTGAAGATGAACCCATTGAAGTGTGCATTCTGTGTGAAAGCTGGAGATTTCTTGGGCTTCGTTGTCCACAAGAAAGGAATCGAAATCAACCAGAACAAGACGAAGGCTATTCTGGAAGCGAAAGCGCCATCGAATAAGAAGGAACTGCAGTCTCTGTTAGGCAAGATAAATTTCTTAAGGAGATTTATATCTAACCTAAGTGGGAAAGCTCAGGCCTTTTCACCCTTACTTCGACTGAATAAAGAGGGGTTCGAATGGGGGCAAGAGCAACAAGAAGCCTTCGACAAAATCAAAGGGTACCTCACTAAGCCACCTATTTTGGTGCCTCCTTGTAGCAATAGGAGTATGAGATTGTACATAGCTGCATCCGACAAAACTTTGGGAAGCATGTTAGCCCAAGAAGATGAAAATGGAGTCGAAAGACCCATTTACTATCTTAGTAGAGTTTTGAACGATGTAGAAACTAGATATAGCGAAGTTGAAAAATTGTGTCTATGTCTGTATTTCTCTTGTATAAAACTCAAGCAATATATAAAACCAGTTGATGTGTATGTTTCATCTCATTTTGATGTTTTCAAGTATATGTTGTCGAAACCTATCTTGCACAGTCGAATTGGCAAGTGGGCACTAGCATTAACTGAATACTCCTTGACCTTTATGCCTCTTAAGGCAGTGAAAGGACAAGTGGTTGCAGACTTTATAGTTGACCACTCAATTCAAGTTGAGGATATTAATTATGTGGAGATAGAACCTTGGAAATTCTACTTCGATGGTTCCAGCCATAAAGATGGAACAGGAGTTGGAGTCTTGATCATTTCTCCAGAAAAAATTCTAACAACATTCAAGTACAAGATATCAGGTTCTTGTTCGAACAATGAGGCTGGGTATGAAGCTCTAATTACTGGCCTTGAAATATTGTTGGAATTGGGGGCAACTCGAGTCGAAATAATGGGAGACTCAGAGTTAGTCATTAAGCAAGTCACAAAGGAATATAAATGCATAAGAGAAAATCTCATTATGTACTTTGTGATAGCAAATCGTTTATTGAAAAAAATTTGAAATGGTCAATATTCGACACATACCCAGAGTGGAAAATTAAATAGCCAACGACTTGGCACAAATTGCATCTGGGTACAAGATTTCAAAAACGAGATTACAAAGAGCAATCAAAGTTCGAGAAAAGATAAAAGCAACTTGTCTATCACCGACAGACTTGGAATCGACAAGACTAGGATATGCTGATCAAAGTAACTTCGAAATTTCGTTCATAGATAATTTGTCAGAGCAAGATTGGAGGAAGCCCATTGTGGATTATCTTCAAAATCCAGGAGCTTCGACAGAACGGAAAACAAATTACAGGGCGTTGAGTTATGTACTCATGGGTAATGAGTTATTCAAGAAGACGCCTGAAGGGGTATTGCTAAAATGCTTAAGTGAAACTGAGGCATACATAGCCCTTTCGACTACGCACGCTGGAACATGTGGGGCTCACCAAGTAGGTCATACGATGAAATGGTTGTTGTTTCGACAAGGACTATACTGGCCCATTATGCTGAAAGATTGTGTCGAGTTCGCTAAAGGTTGCCAAGAATGTCAAGTCCATACAGGCATCCAACATGTACCAGCAAGCGAACTTCACTCGATAGTGAAGCCTTGGCCCTTTAGAGGATGGGCGTTGGACCTCATTGGAGAGATTCGACCAGCATCATCAAAGAGTCAGAAGTATATATTGGTAGGCATTGATTATTTTACTAAGTGGATCGAAGCTATCCCTTTAGTCAATGTAGACCAAGAAAATGTCATTGAATTTATTCAAAAGAACATTATCTTTAGGTATGGAATCCCTGAGACTATAACTACTGATCAAGGATCAGTTTTCACTAGTCGAAAGATGCAGGAATTCGCTCAGGAAACAGGTTTCAAACTCCTAACATCAACTCCTTATTACGCACAGGCAAATGGTCAAGTCGAAGCAGCGAACAAAGTAGTGATTGGCTTGATAAAAAAGCATGTTGGGAAGAAACCAAAAAATTGGCATAAGACGTTAGACCAGATTTTGTGGGCTTGTCGAACGTCCCCAAAAGAAGCCATAGGCACAACACCATATAGGCTAACTTTTGGCCATGATGCAGTGTTGCCAGCAGAAATTTGTCTTCAATCTGCAAGGGTTCAGAGACATTATGATATTCCCTCTGAAATTTATTGGGATATGATGTTGGACGAACTAGTGGATTTAGACGAAGAAAGATTGCACGCTCTTGACCTACTCAGGCTTCAGAAGAAGAGAGTAGAAGACTCTCATAATAAAAAGGTGAAACCTAAAGTATTTTCTCCTGAAGAACTAGTTTGGAAGGTGATTCTTCCCAAAGATCGAAGGGATCGAAGCATGGGAAAATGGTCACCCAAATGGGAAGGACCATTCAGAGTTATCCAGACTTTTTCTGGTGGAGCCTATGAAGTCGAAGAGCTAGGTGAAGATAAAAGGCTCTTTAGAGTAAATGGTAAATATTTGAAAAAGTACAAACCTACACTCCAAGAGATAAAAATAAAATAACAAGTAATGACTAAATTAACCATAAAAAAGCCAAAATGGAAAATTTTTATAATTTAGCCAAAATGGCAATGTTGTCGAATACATATTACAAAATATGGTTAAAAGGCTGAATCAATCAGAAGGGAATGGAGTCCTTGAGTCGAAGGTATTTGGTTTGCTGCAGCTCCAATCTTTTGTTGCACAAGGCATTCGCCTGCACAAGCTTGGCAATCTGATCGTCGAAGCCTTGAGCTTTCTCAGCAAATTCTAGGCCCTGTGTGATTTCAGTTTGACTTTCGGTGTCTGGAACAGTCGAGAGAAGTTCCTCCTTGCGCTTAGTATTGGCATTTATCTTAGCCTTTATTTCTTCGATTTGCGCCTGGAGGGAAGCATTCTCTCGATCGATGGCATCCACTTCTTCTTGTTTAGATGCTTTTTGCTTCGACAACTCCGCAATTCGAGAAGTTGTCTCTGCTACAGCAGTCTATGCAGAAGAGCTTTTGCCATATAACACTTCAAGCTGGCTATTAAAGCCCCTTTGTCGCCGATAATCTGCTGAGACTTGATCAATAATGGAGTGTAACTCCATGATAAAGCCTGAGACTTCTGGAGGCACAGCTAAAAAGTCTACGGCATTCAAAACAGCCCCCAAATATGATGGAGCAGTAGGGTCCCCCTCCAAAGCTTTCATCAAGTCCTTCTTGAAAAACTGAGCCTTAACCTTCGTCAAAGCTTCATCGAGAGGAGAAGTTTCAGTGGACTTCCCCGACAGAGTAGGAACCTCCTGGCTAGCGTCAGACGAACTTTTGCTCTCGATGATGGCGTTCAGATAGCTAACAGGATCAGTTTGCTTCAAGAGTTCTAAGTCCTCTTTCGACCTATGCTTTGTTGAGGTAACAGCCTTTGCAACAGCATTGTCTTGGGTTTGAGGTTGTTGAGTAGCATTTGCCTCGACTTGACTTTCTTCGACTCGGACTGCGGCAGTACCAGCGTCATCATGGTTCCCTTCGCCAGCGTCATCTTGGTTCCCTTCGCCAGCGGCACCTTGATCCTCTTCGCCAGCGTTGTCGTGGTCCCCTTCGTCACGATTCTCTTCCGACAGATCCACCACCTGAATCTTTTTTGGATGTTGCTCTTCTGTTTGTGGATCTTCTGCTGGTTTTTCTTCCGTCTCAGCATTGGCCTTATTTATTTCAGTATGGGCTTCATCTTTCGCCAAGTCTTTTTCTTGTGGCCTGCTGAGTTCAGCAGACTCCTGTGTTTCAGAAGTCCTTGGCGCTGAGCTTTCAGTGGTGTCCTGAAAAAAGAAGAAGAAGAATCTTCTAAATTTGAAAGAGACATAGTCGAATGTAGGTATCGACACTTGGGTTACAAAGGGATCAAAGAGATTACCTGTAAAGTAGTTTCAGCCCCAGGGCTGGAATTGTCGCTTTCGATAGGCTTATTGAGAAGAACGTTTAATTCCTCCTCCGTTGGCTCCTCAATGATTACTGGAGGTGGCCTGGGCTTTCTCCCAGCGACCTTTATTCTAATTGTTCGACCAGCAACCTCAGGAAGAGGAACGTCCTTCTTCAGCTTTCGCCTTTTTAGAGGAGCAGGGGGAGAATCATCTTCTTCATCGCTCCCGGATTCGACCGTCAGTGCTGGCCGTTTCTTGGGCGAAGGTGCCTAAAAAACCAATTGGAATTCGATTTAGCAGTTGCATCGAAAGTCAAAAAATTAAAGCCAGAAGAAAATAATGAAAGTCTGGTTACTGATGCAGAAGGCTTTTTCGAAGGGCCTTCCCCCTGTTGGTTTGTTGTGGTCTTCGCCGGCGCTATAGTCTTCGCCGGTGGTGGAGGTTTTGTTAAGGGGCCTCCTCCCTGTTGGCCTTCTGCAGCCTTCTTGGCTGCAGGCTTTCGAACAACTGAAAGTAGATAAAATAATTAACAGGCTAGCAGTCGAAAGAGAAAGACAAAGTAATTTGAAAGGATGAACTTACATTTCTTTATTTTGTCCAAGACAAGGACAAAAGATTTCTGAAGCTCATCCACGAAGTCCTTCTCGTTGAAAAACTCCTCAGCGTAGTAACTTTTCCACCACTCCTCGAAGGATGGTGAGCAAAGAAAGTTAAGCTGGTAGTCAAACAACGAAAGAACTGTTTGACCAGCATATCTGCTGATATGCTTAGTGGCAGCTTCTTCAGTGTAGTCGTTGCAGAAGTATAACATAGACTTCTCCCTTGGAAAAATTGGAGAAGGTAGTGTTTGAATAATACCAAACTGGCGAGACACCAAGTTTGGTTGATATGCAATCAGACTCAAGTGAGTCTTAGAGCTCCTGAATCGAAGGGGCATTATTCTTGGTGTGAGGAATGCCTCCCACATTGTTGTATGTTCGTCAACCTGAGGACCACTTGACGTCCTAGGATGTGGCCTTGTGAACCACTCTGGGCCAACCCTCCGTCGAGCAAACGGAGCCATAGTCGAAGCAAACTCTTTCCTTCTAGCAAACATCAGAACGAAGTTTGTAAAAGTTTATTGAAGCTCCAGCCCATCTTCCGTTGGAGTCAACAAGGCCAATCTGGTGCCTTCGACGCGTCTGTTTGCTATTTCTGGAGCCTGCTCATTTATTTGAATCTTCTTAGGCAAGAAAGACTCGAAGGTGGCATTGAGCCACAGTTGAAGCAGCCAAAAAGGTCCAACAAGCAGCAGGCTGGCTCTGTTCTCGATAATCTTCAGAAGAGTCGTCCGTTGCTAATCGACTCATACAGACTAGCCAAAATCAATTCTGCCAAACAGATATTTTGGCCATGATGGAGTTGAGTGGCGAGAGTGACCATCTTCTTGGTCACCTGTAAGGACTTGGAACAAAACACAAAGCGTGTCAGCCATAAGGCTAGAAACGCAATATGTTCGACATCCGACACAGCATCTGTCGACCTATCGTGGTAGTGATTGATGAAGGTGGTGTAGGTTGGTTTTGTGGCAGAGAATCCAATCTGATCCTCCGACATTTCCTCCGGGTCGAAGTAGTCCCCAGTGGGTCGAAGGCCAGTGATGGCGGCCACGTCGAAGAGCGTCGGAGTCAGCATTCCACAGGGAAGATGGAAGGTGAAATGGGTGTAGTCCCAGAAGAGTAAAGAAGCTATCAACATCTCTGGGGAATAGTTAAGACCTGTCTTCGACAGCATAACCAGGTCGAAAATCCCCATGTCTTTCCAGATCGAAGCCTGGCGTTTCTCCATTTTTTCCAGCCAAGCACTATAATCAGGAGTAAGGCTAGGGCCAGACCTGAAAGCCCTAACACCTTTGTTGAAGAAACGGAGGTCGATTTTCTCTTTAGCAGGATCTTCATTATCCTCTGCATCTTTCTTGGAGCATCCAACTGGTTTGAGTCTCTCAAGTACCGGAAAGTAACTTTTGATCTTCATGGCCTCAACAATGCTTGGGTACAATGGGCCAGACATAGCAAAGATCTGGTTGGAATATCCAACCGGAATCATGAGGTGGCGTGAATAAGCATCACGTACAGCAATGTCCAAAGGCTCAGGGACCCTTCGTTGACCCGTGGGGGTCACTACGGGAGCGGTCGAGAAAACCCTAGGTTTAACGTTTCCAGATGGTGCGTTGGCGCTAGGAGCGTTGGAAGAACCAGATGCCATTGTTGGTAGTGAGGTTGAAGACGAAGTGAAGAAAAAGAGGTTTGCAAAGTTGACAAGAGTTTGTATGCAAATGAGGAATTCTGAAAGCAAGGTAGCGTAAAAAGTCCCACAATGGGTACTTACTGCTATTTATAGTAGTGGGGGACATCCCCAAATTCGAGGACATTAAATTCCATTTAATGTTGCAGAAGGTAGTGGGACACGTGGCGTCTCCCTATTGTTTTAGCCGTTCTGCGGAAATGGAAGGGTGCAGCGTGCACCCTCGTTTTTGGGAATTGTCATGATGACAATTTGTGAAATGACGTGTGGCACACTGCACGCCGTACTGAGGTGACGTCTTAGGTACGGATAAATGATGGTTTTTCTTGGGATTGTCAGTGGTTGGTAGAAGACAACAAAAAGTGCACAATTTAATTTGTGACTAAGAATGAAAAGACAGGTGTCGAATGGTATTTCAAAGAATGCCTTTTTCTTTCAGAGTCGAAATAAGGCATTCTTGGGGGGCAATTTGTTGGCTCTTAAATTCGACACCCTTGTTTCATTAATGTCAGCCATTAAAGCTGAAGGTTGTTTTCGATCAGTTGGGTCTGTCGAAATGCCCATCGAAAGATGACACTGCGCTTAGAAGATTTCTTCCAAGGGAGAAGTTGGTTGCCTTCGACGTCGAAGGTGTTTCTCGTCAAAGATGCTTCTCGACGAAGGTGTTCGATGGTTCAGAGTGGAACGGTTTGAAATTCAAGCATTTGGAGGGAAAACGGTTTCCAGCGGTTACCAAGTGAAACGTGCAAAGATCTGGAGCGTCGAACGTTGAGAACGTGCCAAGTGGGATCATCTCGAAGCAGTGTAACTGCCCGACGGTTACTTGGGATGTTTTAGTATAAATAGTAGTAGTTCACGCAGTTTCTCGCGTGTGTTCACAGTTATATACAAAGTCACTCATATAGATTCGAGTACCCAGCGTGTGAGAAAGAATTGTTGAGAATGTATGTGTGAAACACCAACTTTATTAATCAAAGTCATTTACTTTTCCAGAAACTTTACTTGCTTTCTTCTTTACTTTCCTGTCGAAATCCTTTACTGCAAGCCTTCATTTATTTTACCAAGCCTATTTCTTCATGCAATTTACTTAAAGCCTCTTTATTTTATTGTCATTTAACCATTATCCAATTTAATCAAAACCTCAAAATCAACCTATGTCCTAGGATCAATCTGATCGATCCTGCGAGTAACCAAATAAGTAACCATTTGGAGGATCAGCGGTTGTTTACCAATAACCACGGTAAACACACACAAAGCACATGCCACTTCCTAGGGTACGCCTCACTGGTTGCCTCGAACTTGGTCATCAAGTATAGGGTGTCTTAGAGGTCGCCATTCTGTCCAAAAGATCCAGTTGCCTCGAAACGGTTGCCTCTGATAAAAAAGGATCTAGGACATTAGGGTTACTTCTAAGGTGTCCTACCATTGCTTCGGTGACCACACTGTCCCTTAATCGAATTGACCCGAATAACTCCAACGATGGTGCTACCTATCTCTCAATGGTGGGATAGCACTATCTAAAGGACTCTTACACAGCCTAATTCCTTAGAGTATGTAGATTCTCATGGGTACTTGCTCTTTTCAAAACAAACAAAAACAACTTTTCGCACCTACACTTTCAAAAAGTTTTCAAACAAAATACTTCATACACTCTTGAGGACTGATACAAGAGTTACTTAGAAGTTTTTTTTCAAACGAACTTTTTCAAAACCCACACACACTTGAAAAGCAAACAAATTTTTGAAAACATAAGAGCAAGTACCTAAGAGCCCGTGGATAACCATGGATAGAAAGGGTGTTAACACCTTCCCTTTCTATAATCTACCTCTCGAACCGAGAAACATTCTCAAAGAAGGAATTTTGCTGTGCTTTTGTCCTTTCCATGTTGGAGAACATAAAAGACGGTGGCGACTCTTGCTTACCGCGACATTTCGTGAAACCAGCTAAAAACAATCAGTTTTATTTCCACCGATCACAGAACTGGCGACTCTGCTGGGGACATTTTATAAGCGGGGTGTACCTTAGGAATAGTTCATCATCATGTTTTCAATTGCTTGATCTATTTGCTTTAATATTATGGGCCTATTTTGGGAGTTTCATAGATCCTAAACCCGGATCTGGGGGATACCTTCTTAGAAAGTAGCAACAAACTGTAAGGGAACTGTGCGGGGTATACCGACATGGTTGAAGCAGTTTGCTACGTTGATGTGGCATTTTGGTGAGTACCGGTAACCCTTGAGTCAAGTCAAGGGTTTGTGATGCAGGTCATGATGAATCAAATGTCTAGCAAGGGGCAATCGGGATTTATTTTCCCCTAGCCAAGGTTAATGACTTGAGTCAGGGGCTATGACCCACTAGATATGGTGAGCCTTGACTCTTGAAGAAGGACTCTCAATAACACGAAGTTCCTTCAATCAAGCTATGAAATTCAAATCCTAACAACTTTTCTTGTTTACCCCACGAGATCCTTGAAAACATTGCATGCATACATACATATCATTGCATTACAGGTACCCTTTGTACAGGTCACTTACCTTCTTCGTTGTTTATTTCAGCAATGGCTTCCCAACAAGACAACCGGGACCTTCATATTCAAGAGACTTAGTTCGAGGAAATCCTCCTAAATCTATCCAAGGGGCAGGAAGAGTTGAGAATACTCCTCATGGGGACTTTGGCCAAGAACAGTCCTGAAGACGATAAGGACGAACGGCTGAAACGTCTACAAGCTGAGGTGGATACAATGAGAACCCAGATGCTGGGGCAAATGGCTCTCATCCAAGGCTTAGCTCGGGAGCAAGAAGAGTTGAGGACCATGATCAGTCAGCTTCATCAAGATAAATACAACATGAAGCAACCAGTCCAAGTCAGGGACCAGCTCATTGATCAGCTTCCAAGAGGACAAGAGTCTGGTATGGTGAAGAATATACCTCTCCAAATTTCTACCACTTCACAGGTCCAACCACAACCTCGCCCAGAGCAACAGGTTGATCAGAGTAAGCCAAACAAGCCCAGGAGGCAATTCACCCAGCTCAACACGTCGTTGTCCCAAGCTTTGCAACACCTGTTGAAGTTGAATCTGGTGACGTTGATAGGACCTCACCCTAATCCTGAGACTTCTTCACCCAACTATAATCCTGGGGCCAGGTGCGCATACCATTCTAACAGCCCGGGGCATGATACTGACGATTGTTGGAAGTTGAGATACAAAATCCAAAGCCTGATTGATGAAGGAGCTGTGGAATTCACCCCAGATGGTCAAGTCGAGTTCTTCTACTATCCCTACGAGATTCACCATTTGAAGTGACAAGTCCTGAGACTAGAAGACTTTTTGTTCACTCGAATGTTCAAGTTTTATTTTCTTTGCTTATACAAACAATTATTGTCATAGCAAACTTTATTACTTTATCGATGCATCGCATATGTCTGTTTTGAATCAATATATTCGCATTCGCTATATTTAAAATTGTTTTCATTTTTGTGATGTTCAATGCTCGATTAATAATTCTAAGCCTCTTGAGGGAGGATGACGAAAACGATACCACGATCTTTACAGTATGCTTTTGAACAGACCCCGCTGATGAGGTACAGGCATTGTTTCAATTCCTAAACACCGGAGTTATAAGGAAGATAATCCCTCGTCAACCCCTTCGAGCCAAAGAAGTAGGAGTTTTTCTTTTCGAAAATTAAAACCCTTAATCATAACCTGGGGCAGGGTAGTTCTCTCAATTGATCCAAGTGCACAACAAATAGCATCAAATGAGTCCTTCCAAAACAAAAGACGATGATGGTTCTGAATAATCATAAAGACAGGCAGTCATTACAAAAAAAAACTAAAGCCCATTAAGTCAAAACCTATGAAGGAGACTTACAAAACTGGGGCATCCCGCTGACTGTAATCACAAAAGAAACAGTTCAGGCAAAAAAAACAGGGATAACGAAATCAAAAAGAAAGAGGTCCTACAAACCCTCAACAACAACAAAAAGAATGACTGCCTATTCAAAATAAACTGTCAATATCCGAACCATCAAGACAAAGACTCAAACAAGGTCTAATGTATGATCAGCTGAGTTTAGGTTTGAAGAACATCACGAAGAGCGGGTGGGTACAAGTAAATTTGAGCCTTTATCCTTTGTTTCTTAAACCGTGAACCAGGCCACGTTATAACCCTTAAAAGTCCTAGCTGAAGCATGGGTTAGTTCAAAAGCATACTGTTACAAAGGTATCCTGACTCCTTAAGGCTCACTATAAAATCCTGAGTTGACATCACATTTTACAAAATTTGCTTGTTTCACTGAAAAAAAATGCATTTTCAAAAACTTCAAGACAGACATAAGCTTTGCATTTTTAATATAACATTGCTTGCATACGACTATTTGTTTGAACAACATAGGAGTTCGCACGACGAATGTCTAATGAACAAAAGCACCTCCAATCAAGGGGAACGGCATGATCATTGTCCATCATCTGGGGCAGTTAAGTCAAGATTCAGAGAATCTCGCAAAAGCCAGGGGCAGATCTCCATCTGAATCACTTGGGGCATTGGACACGAATTCCAGCTATGAATCGTGCCTGATCAAACGAATATCTTCTGGTCGCATGGCAACACAACAACAGGGGCACCTCCCTACATCTTGAGAGCGTGGACTTAGTCGAAAAATACTGCGCATAATCAACGACCCGCTAGGTTGACACACCTAGGCAAAAATAAGGGCTTCCCGGCGAACCAAAAGGGGTTCGGGAAAAAATAAGGGATAAAATGAAAAAAATCTGTACACCCGGCAAGTCGAAAACCTGAAAAGGCGGCTTGGGCAAAAATGGGTATCCCGGTGGACTCAAAACCCGAAAGGGCGGTCCAGGCAAAAATTAGGGATCAAAGCGTACGATTATGTCCTATCATCTCGTCACTTGCCTAACAGAAGAAGATTTGTCAATCGGCAGTAATCAAGGCCTCCGCAGGTACCTTCTCCCACAGAAACTGGGGCAATAAAATTGTCCGAGATGTGCAGTCTGCTCTGTCCTCCAGGTACAAGGTAGATTCAGTTGAAGAGTATGACCAAGATACCTTCACTCTCCGTAGAGTAAGACAAGAACCAGCAATACTCTCCCCGAGCAGAGTTGGTCTCCCGTCAGCCCTAAAAAGGCACAATATCCCTAGCAAGTCAGCGATGCTCTCCCCAAGCAGAGTTAGTCTACTGTCAGCCTTAAGGAAGATGGGCATCCCCAGAAGATCTCAATATTCCCCAACGGAGTATACAGATGTTCCTACACAAGCATCCCCGGCAGTCTTAATATAAGATTGTTCCCCGGCGGAATATCAGACGCCCCAATGGAGCCACTTCTCCAGTACAGTCCAAAAGTTTCCCCAGGAGAGTCGTATCAATCTCCCCAGTAGACTCTGGAAGCTTATCCCCAGTAGATTCTGGAAGCTTATCCCCTGCAGAGCACGAACGCGTCTCTCCGGCTTTATTCAAAGGTTATTCCCCACTAGAGCTTATAATTGGGTGATCCTCAGCTAATTGCCACAGAAAGATTGTCCTCGGCGAAGTTCTTCCTATCCCCCAGCGGAGTTCATCAAAATTCCCCAACAGAACATATCAACGGTGTCCCCAGCGGATTTATCATCAAAACCTCGGCGAAGTATCTCTCCCTACAGAGTAATTCCCCGCAGAGTAATCTCTCCAACAAGTTTATTCCCCAACGGAGTCATCTTCTCCTACCGGTTTATTCTTGCAACCATCATCCCCAGCGGAAATGAAGAACTCTACTCTTCAAACGTCAGCCCAGGATTCAGTTTCCCGGCATTCGTCAAGGATTTATTTTCCTAGACGAAAATGCATTCATAAACATCACATTGACATACATCATGACATATGCATATACGCGTCATAACACACTATCTCATTTATTTTGGGACATCATGACATCATGCATTTCATACATCATGACATTGCATACAACTGATGTTTCGCCTTTTCAGGAAAAAGGTCAATCCCCAAGATGATTACTATCAACTGTCGCAATTCCAGATTCGATTCCTGTATCCAGCCTGGGCATATTCGTGAGTAGATTCGACACCTGTATCCAGCCAGGGCATATCTACATTAAAGAGATTGAAGAGATAGCCGAGAAATGCTCCAGATATGGATGTTGTTCTTTTGCTTATTCAGATTTATCTCCAGAGATAGCTTAGAAATGCTCCAGAGATAGATGCTCTTCTTTTGCTTATTCAGATTTTCTCTTCAGAGATGGCTTAGAAATGCTCCAGAGATGGACGTTATTCTTTTGCTTATTCAAGAGTTTCCTTTCAGATATAGCTGGGAAATGCTCCAGATATGGACGCTATTCTTTTGCTTATTCAGATTTTCTCTTCAGAGATGGCTTAGAAATGCTCCAGAGATGGACGTTATTCTTTTGCTTATTCAAGAGTTTCCTTTCAGATATAGCTGGGAAATGCTCCAGATATGGACGTTATTCTTTTGCTTATTCAGATTTTCTCTTCAGAGATGGCTCAGAAATGCTCCAGAGATGGACGTTATTCTTTTGCTTATTCAAGAGTTTCCTTCCAGAGATAGCTTGGAAATGCTCCAGAGATGGATGTTGTTCTTTTGCTTATTCATATTTTCTCTTCAGAGATGGCTTAGAAATGCTCCAGAGATGGACGTTATTCTTTTGCTTATTCAAGAGTTTCCTTTCAGATATAGCTTGGAAATGCTCCAGAGATGGATGTTGTTCTTTTGCTTATTCAGATTTTCTCTTCAGAGATGGCTTAGAAATGCTCCAGAGATGGACGTTATTCTTTTGCTTATCCAAGAGTTTCCTTTCAGATATAGCTGGGAAATGCTCCAGATATGGATGCTGTTCTTTTGGTTATTCATAGTTCTTTTCAATGATAACTTAGAAATGCTCCAACCACATATGCTATTCTATTGTTTATTCCAGATTTCTCTCCGGAGATAGCCTAGAGATGCTCCGGACACGGATGCTATTCTATTGCTTATTCAGACTTCCTTCTAGAGATAGCTTGGAAATGCTCCCGACGCGGATGTTATTCTATTGCTTATTCAGACTTCCTTCTAGAGATGGTTCAGATGCGATCCAGATATGGCTACATTCAGATACTTATTCCAGATTCCCTCTCAGAGATAGCTTGGAAATGCTCCAGATATGGATGTTATTCTATTGCTTATTCAGACTTCCTTCTAGAGATAGATTGGAAATGCTCCCGACGCGGATGCTATTCTATTGCTTATTCAGACTTCCTTCTAGAGATGGTTCAGATGCGATCCAGATATGGCTACTTTCTGATACTTATTCCAGACTCCTTTTCAGAGATAACTTAGAGATGCTCCAACCACGGATCCTACTCTATTGTTTATTCAGAGATTCCTTCTAGATATAGTTCAGATGCGATCCATACATGGCTACATTCTGATACTTATTCCAGATTCCCTTCTAGATATAGTTCAGATGCGATCCAGACATGGCTACATTCTGATACTTATTCCAGATTCCCTTCTAGAGATGGTTCAGATGCGACCCAGATATGGCTACTTTCTGATACTTATTCCATACTCCTTTTCAGAGATAACTTAGAGATGCTCCAACCACGGATGCTATTCTATTGTTTATTTAGAGATTCCTTCTAGATATAGTTCAGATGCGATCCAGACATGGCTACATTCTGATACTTATTCCAGATTCCCTTCTAGAGATGGTTCAGATGCGACCCAGATATGGCTACTTTCTGATACTTATTCCAGATTCCCTTTCAGAGATAGCTTAGAGATGCTCCCGATCCGGATGATATTCTATTGCTTATTCAGATTCCCTCTCAGATAGCTTAGAAATGCTCCAGACCCGGATGCTATTCTATTGCTTATTCAGAGTTTCTTCCCAGAAATGGCTTGGAAATGCTCCAGACATGGATGCTATTCTTTAGCATATTCAAAGTTTCCTTTCGGAGATGGCTTAGAGATGCTCCATATCTGGATGCTATTCTATTGCTTATTCAGATTTCCTTCTAGAGATAGTTCAGATGCAACCCAGACATGGCGACATTCTGATACTTATTCAGATTTCCTTTCAGAGATAGCTCAGAGATTCTCCTGACCCGGGCGCTATTCTATTGCTTATTCATATTCAAACTTCTAAAGACAACTTAGAGATTCTCCAGCCCGGATGTTATTCTATTGTTCAGTCCAGATACGATTCAGATTCGAATGACATCCTGCCACTCATTCAGATGCAGTATGGATATACCCCAGACCCAGCGGTCATTCTACTACTCGTTCAGACGTCAGCAATCAGATATAGACTGGATATGCTCCAGACATGGAAGCCATTCTATTTCTTATTCGGACGCAGATACCCATTACACTTCCAAATGGCATCTATAAGCCCATTCCCGACAAGGTCCTGTCACATCTCCAGATGGCATCTTTAAGCCCATCCTCCTATCCACCATCTCTCCAAATGGCATCTGTAAGCCCATTCCCGCCATCACCTTGCGGACATTCTACTATGTGAGTGCAAATTTCTGGGCACTCTAGTGTTCAATCATCTTCCACCTTCGGATCACGAAAGGCACACAAGCCAATCTACATCCTCAGGTCTAAGAAGATTGAACAAGGGCAAGTGTTGTACCCCAAAATTTGCCCTCCCATATTCTTCAATGTTTTGACAAGCATCATCTCAATTTGCTCAAGTCTACTCAAGGGTTGCACAGTCAACCACCCTCCTAAGCCAGTCAAAATTAGGGTTTTGGTTCTTGCAAGGAAGTTGAGGTTTTCAAGGGCTCAATCAAGTCCCACATGCCTATAAACATTGTCAAGCACCTACATGTCAAGTTTCAAGGCTCACAAGGTCAAGTTGCACAATCAAAAACCCTAATTGCTTCACAGTCAACTGTAGGGGCAAAATGGTCATTTGACAGTCAAAAGTCAAAAATTTTGGTCAACATCTTATTTTGAAGCCACAATCATCATTTGATCAAGTCTTGATCATGATTCCACAAGAATGGCTCAAAAATCATCAAGATGCAAAAGTTTCTATTTTGGGACAGCTGAACAGTCAACTGTAACTTGACCAAAGCATAACTTTTTCATGGTTCATCAGAAAAATCCCATCCAATGCTCATTTTGAAGGGGATGACATTTCCTACAACTCATCTTCATATTCCAAGTCCAAGAAATGCTCTCACAAAAAGTTATCAATTTCAACATTATAGGTCATTTTCAAAAGTCAACAAAAAGGCACTTTAAGTCAAAGACCATAAATTGAGATTGATAAATCCAAATGACATGGGACCAAAGGCATTGGTTAGAGGACTTCAATACCTTTCCAAAATGTCCAAGAACATGTTCATATGATCAAAATTGAGCAAGATATGCATTGGAGAAGTTGGGAAATTTTTGTGAAATGGCAAAAGTCAACTATCCTTGAAACTTCAATTTTTGACAAAAGGGACCACTGTTTTCCACTTGATTCATCCTTGTCATGCCACCCACGTGTCCCATGATCAATTTCAAGACCAAATAATTATTTTCCTATTTTTATTTAATTTTTATGGATTTAATTCATTTTAATCCATAATAATTCAAGTAAATCTAAAAAAATTAATTAAATGGTATCTTATGGTTTGAATAGCCTTCATGAAGCATTTGCAACCTACCAATTTCGTGTTAAGCTCATTTAGGCATGAAAATTCAAATTTTGAACAAGCTTTGAAAGGCCTTTAATGGTGGTTAAGACAAAATCCAAAGCTTAATTGCAAGGGTTAAAGGCTCCTAAATGTGACTTATTCTCACTCATTACTATATATACAAGCCTTGCAAGCCTCATTCACAACCTGAACATTACACAAACGGCCAGAGAAAAATCCAAAAAGTGTCAAAAAAAAGTGTGAGATCAAAAGGAGTATTGCAAGCATTTTCAGGCCAAAAGGAGAACGTGACTCTCTTCTTTGCCATCCCCTAAAGCTAAAGCAACCCTTGCCATGTCCTAAGATCCATCATACCGCGCTGTAAGTTCTTCCCAGGTCCCCCAAATAATTGTTTCATTTTTTCTTAACATGTTCATGTACAGGCAGTCCAAAGCGTACCACCATGCATCCCACATATCCAACGCGCCAAGTGTCTCCAAGTGCAAATCCAATGGCCACAAGGGAAGGAGCATCATGTTCTCAGGTCAAAGCAGGCATAGGCGATTCCCAAAGTCAACAAGGCTTGGAGTGTTCTTGGGCCAGAATTTCTAAATCAAACTCCCAAATCTGGCCCAAACCCCCCTTGGGTTTGCAATTTTATTTTGTCATTTTATATTTTATTTGTCTTATTTATTTTTTTCCCTTTTATTAACTATTAACATAATTAATATTTTTTATAAAAAAATCAAAAAAAAAAGAACTAACATTATTATTATTATTATTATTATTATTAATTTCATGTTATTTTTGTAAATAAATTCTAACAAGTCAATTAGTTTAATTAGTTTAATTAGTTTAATGTTAACCTTTTTTTTATAATAAATAAAATCAACTTAGACTTAGGCTTTTCTTTTGACATTTTAATTCTTTTTATTTTATTTTCATAAAAAACATAAAAACACAAAAAAACTTTTATTTTTTTTAATTAATTAATTAATTAGTTTAATTATTGGTTTTAATTTCATTAATTACAAAAAAAAAAGACAAAAAAATTCAATTCTTTTCTTAAAAGGGTCAAAACCCTTAGAACGTTCCCGATTAATTTTTATTTGCGCGCATTTACTTTATTTTGATTATTATGTAATTGCTTCCAAGAATTTAATAGTAAATAGGTTTACCGCTTTATTTAATTTTTCGTACTTATTTACCAAAACGGGTCTTTGTTTTTTGGCGATGTATAGACCCGCGCCTTGTAATAGTTAGATTTACATTTCCGCAATTTATTTTCCGCATTCCTAACTGTTAACAATGCATGCAAGAATGTATGTAAATAAAATCAATCCGTAGCTCACAAATAACATACAAGATAACCTTAACTGAAAAACAACACACAAAGCACATGCCACTTCCTAGGGTACGCCTCACTGGTTGCCTCGAACGTGGTCATCAAGTATAGGGTGTCTTAGAGGTCGCCCTTCTTTCCAAAAGATCCAGTTGCCTCGAAACGGTTGCCTCGGATAAAAAAGGATCTAGGATATTAGGGTTACTTCTAAGGTGTCCTACCATTGCTTCGGTGACCACACTGTCCCTTAATCGAATTGACCCGAATAACTCCAACGATGGTGCTACCTACCTCTCAATGGTGGGATAGAACTATCTAAAGGACTCTTACACAGCCTAATTCCTTAGAGTAGGTAGATTCTCATGGGTACTTGCTCTTTTCAAAACAAACAAAAACAACTTTTCGCACCTACACTTTCAAAAGGTTTTCAAACAAAATACTTCATACACTCTTGAGGACTGATACAAGAGTTACTTAGAAGTTTTTTTTCAAACGAACTTTTTCAAAACCCACACACACTTGAAAAGCAAACAAATTTTTGAAAACATAAGAGCAAGTACCTAAGAGCCCGTGGATAACCACGGATAGAAAGGGTGCTAACACCTTCCCTTTCTATAATCTACCTCCCGAACCGAGAAACATTCTCAAAGAAGGAATTTTGCTGTGCTTTTGTCCTTTCCATGTTGGAGAACATAAAAGACGATGGAGACTCTTGCTTACCGCGACATTTCACGAAACCAGCTAAAAACAGTCAGTTCTATTTCCACCGATCACAGCAAGGTACGGATGTGCATGGATTATAGAGATCTGGACAGGGCAAGCCCCAAGGATGATTTCCCACTTCCCCACATTGATGTTCTAGTCGACATCACTGCGTCGCACAAAATCTTCTCCTTCATGGATGGTTTCTCTGGCTACAACCAGATCAAGATGGCTCCTGAAGACATGGAGAAGATAACCTTCATCACACAGTGGGGCAATTTCTGTTACAACGTGATGCCTTTTGGGTTGAAGAATGTTGGGGAAACTTATCAGCGAGCCATGGTCGCCTTGTTCCACGATATGATTCACCGTGAGATTGAGGTTTATGTTAATGACATGATAGCCAGGTCTTAAATCAAAGAGAAACACCTTGATTATTGTGATGCAGTAGGAGAACTGACTTGAGGTTTCACGTTTGTGTTTGCAAATGTTGCGGTTAGCAAGAGTCGCCACCGACTTTTATTTTAACCAAAAGGAAAGGTAAAAAAGCACAAGAAAGACCTTTGAGATGTTTTCTTGAGTTCGGGGGTAGATTATGAAAAGGGAAGGTGCTTGCACCCTTTTCATCCATGTTTTTCCATGGGCTCTTAGTTACTTGTTTAGATCACTTGCTTTGCTTTGTTTTGTTTGAAATGGTGCTTGGTGTGGTTTTGAAAGTGTTTTGAAAAGAGGCTACTGTTTAAGCGATCTTTGTAATGATTCTCGTTCGTAAGAATGTATACAAAGATGTTTGTCTTTTGAAAATGTTTTCAATGTTCTGTAAGGTGTTTTGAAATGCGTGTGTGTTTATTTTTGAAAATAGCAAGGATTGTTTTGAAATTTAACAAGTAACTAGAAGAAAATCTACCTACTCAAATGTCTTTCTTGTGCATTTTTATTCCTTTGACATTATTGACTTACCATTGATTTGGTAAGCAACCCTATCTTTGGATGTAAACGGGACGGGCGTGGGTCATCGTATGACCATGATAGCAATGTTGCCAAGTATCTTAGCAATTTTTGAGGGACTAAGATCATCTTTGTTTAGGCAACCTTTTGATAGCGTCATCGAGGGACTATGATCTTATATTTGTTTTGTTTTGCCAAGATACTTCGCGTGCGTAACATGGCCATTTTATTTTAGGCAACCAAGTGGGAGAAACCCTAAGGGGGCTTGTGTGCAAAGTGTGCCATTTTCATGCTTTTGTCTTGTATTTAGGGTTTTTCTATTTTGTTTTGTTTTTGTTCTTGTCATGCAAACCCTAGTTTACTAAACATGGCATATAAAGCGATAAATTGCGTAAAATAAACTAAGCTATTACAACAATTATTATGGGAGGGGGATATAAGTTTTGAATGGGAATTTTGCACAAATATAAACCTAAATATATTATTACAACCCAATCGAATATTGTACGAATTAAATAAATAATACAAGTATTCAAAATGCAATGCAATGTATTTATATGAAAAAAGTATTTTGGTATTTGTTTTTTGTATGAGAAAATAATTTAACTTTAACCCTAAAAAATGAGGGAAAATAATATTATTTTTGGAGGGGTGAAACCCTAATTTTTAATTCAAAGAAAAAATAATGTTTCTTATTTTTATTTTGCACATTTTTATATAAGAAAACAATAAATAATATTATATTTGAATATTAAAAATTAAATATGTATAGAAAATAAATATTTATGAGTATAAATAATATAATAAAAATAATAAGTATTTTTAAATATATTTACAAGTTATTTTATGAAAATAAGTTCTATTTTATTAAATAAATTAATTGTTTATGTAAAAAATAATATAAAAAAATAAAATAAAAGTGTGAAAATAAATATTTTTTTTGGGTATTTTTTTATTAAAAAAAATAAACGCAAGTAATAAATATAAAAATATGAAAGAAAATGCAAAAATATAAGAAATAAGTCAGGGGGTGCAAATATCAAGTCAGGGGGTGTGAATATCAAAAACAAAAAGGCCCAAAAGCGCCAAAAAGCCCAAGGCTTCATCCCTGTCCTCCAGCCAGTTTCCTTGCGCGCGTTCTTCCATTCAAACTGTAACTCTCATATGCTTGCACAAAAACAAAAACTCGTAACATGAAACATGTGGCATTTAATCTCTCGATTCCAACCATATAAAATTTGTAACCTAAATCTCAAAGATCAGAGAGAATTTTGGCAGCCCTAATTCGTGACCTAAAAATTTCAGCATGTTCAACCTTCAAATTCTCTCAGCATAGTTAATATAAATGAAAAGTATGCATATGTACAGCTTCACCATGTTATGGACTACATTTTTTCTTTACAAATCGTGGCTTGAAGTTGCCTAAATACAGAGATAGAGTTTAAGAAATATACCTCCTTCAGTTGGATTTGGAAAGAGCAATGTAGGGACTTTAATGGAGGCCTGAGGATTGTGTGAGCTTCCTTGAACTTCCTTCAAGCTATTCCAATGCTTATCGTGCCTTGAGAATGGCTAGAACTTCCTGCACAAGTCAAGCTGCAAGCTTCAAGGTTGAAAATGGCAATGGCTGAAACAGGGGTTACAGAACCAGGGTAAGGGCTTGGCTTTCTTTGGTATGATATGTAGTAGGTGTTTGAAGTGTAAGAATACAAAACGCACGAGCCAAAAATGAGTTGGCTATGGTTTTGCAGCAACTATGTGTTTTGGCAGAATTTTTGTGTTTTTGAGTTTGAGTGAGTTCTGGATGCAAGCAAATCGTGCTAAGCCTTGTGACAAGTTTGCATATTTGTATAGAATGGATACAAAGTCAGCTTCTCAACAGATGTGCAAGCTTTTGACCTTTTCACCAACTTTCTTGCTTTTGAAGTAAAGTGAAGTGACTTATGCTACATGCTTGTACTAGCTAGCTTAAAGGCTGCAAAGAGCTTGTACAAATTTCTTAAGACCTGTGTGAATTTCTTGCACCAAAGGGACAGGTCCAAGGCTCAAGATTGACAAAGTTGCAAAAACTCACCTTTATGAAAATGGCAATGTGAACTTTATGCCTAAAATGGAATTACAACTTGTGTAAAGTTCCAAAAGCAAAGATAAAGCCTTTAACTTTTGATTTTGCATTTAACTATGGAGTGCAAAGTGAGTTTAGGACCTGTAAAGCAAGGTACAACAACCAGGATTTGGATTTGCAACTTGATGCTTTGTAAAAATGGCTTGAACAAAAGTGATAAAATGCCAACTTCCCTTCTTCGATTCTCCCTACTCAAAAATGATCTTGGAGAGTTCTTGGACATTTTGGAAAGCTTGCAATGTGATCTATAATGTTCATGATATGTGGATGCAATGTATGCGCGTGTAAGATGATTTGTTGTATTGCTGAGGAAAATAAATCCTTGACTGTTGTCGGGGATAATAAATCCTTGATTGCTGAGGATATGTGGATTCTTCATGTTTTGAAGTTGGAATATTGACAAATATTTTGTTGTGAGAAATGCCATATACTGCTTGAGTAATCTTCTTGGGGAATCCAAATAATTTTGATGACTTCTACTGGGGATTAAACAATGGGAATCCTTGTTCTGCTGGGGAATAATGAAAATTCTATGGGGAAAAGCTTATTCCTATTTGGAAAAAAGTTCAAGAGTTTTGGTCGTCTGCCCCTCTACTGAGGAGTTATCCTAGGTTGGGGAGAAACAAAAGTTAATTGTTATCTGGTTGATTTTCAGACTTCAAGACAACTTGTTGGGGAATTTGGAGAAACTGAATGGTTTTCACTGGGGATTGATAGTTTGAAACTTTGGCTCCGCAGGGGATTGGTAGCTTGAAACTTTGGCTCCTCTGGGGATTGGGAGTTTGAAGTTTTAGCTCCGCTGGGGATTAAGAGTTTCAAGTTTTAGCTCCGCTGGGGATCGGGAGTTTGAAGTTTTAGCTCCGTTGGGGATTAAGATGATGTACTGTAGGGATTGCTCATGGGATAGCCTAAAGACGTTTTCCTATTCTTTCAACCTGTCAGTAATTGTCCTTTTTCATTTTGTTTATTTGTAAACAGTAATTAGGTTCAAATGCATATGTTCATTAATGAATCATTGGACATTTTTGCAAATAAAACACAAGTGTAAGGGAAAAAGGCAAATATTTTATGTACTTTGAAAGGGATATCTTTGTATTTACTTGAATAAGTATTTTGTACAAAGGAGACAGACATCCTAGTAAGAGGATGGTGTCATAAAAGTAAGAAAATTTTATACAAAGAAAGACGGCTATGTGTAATAATCCCATGGGGTTCCCATTCTGCTATAGCCTTCGTATCTCCGAATATCTTGTCTGTCCGTTGCTTCGTTCGAAGATGATTGAATTGACAAGAAGCTCCGAGTTTGTTAGTGAAGAGATTGTCCTTAAAGTGATCCGACGAGACATAGTCGTACGCTTTAATTCCCTAACTTTTTCCTGGACCGCCCTTTCGGGTTTTCAGTCCACCGGGAAACCCTTTTTTGCCCAAGTCGCCCTTTCGAGTTTTCAACTTGCCGGGTGTACAAATTTTTTTTATTTTATCCCTAATTTTTGCCCGAACCTTTTTGGTTCGCCGGGATACCCTTGTTTTGCCTAGGTGTGTCAACCTAGCGGGTCTCTTATGCGTAGTATCGTTTGACTATGTCTGCGTTCGCAGGATGTGGCAGGTCGTCACCGTCCATGGTGGTTAAGATCATTACCCCACCAGAAAAGATGTTCTTTATCACAAATGGTCCTTCATAAGTAGGAGCCATTTTCCCCTGGGATCACTTTGTGGCAAGATGATACGCTTGATCACTAGATCTCTAACTTGATATATCTGGCGTCTGACTTTCTTGTTGAAAGCTTTGATCATCGGTTTTTGATACGTCTAACCGTGGCAAACAACAGTAAGCCTCTTTTCATCAATCAGGTTTAGCTGATCAAGCCGGGTCTGAATCCAATCGTCTTCACTCAAACCTGCATCTTTCATGATTCTTAAAGAGGGGATTTGAACCTCGATAGGCAAGACAACCTCCATGCCATAAACCAAAGAATATAGTGTTTCCCCAGTTGATGTGCGAGCTGTGGTACGGTATCCGTGGAGAGAAAACGGTAGCATCTCATGTCAGTCCTTGTAGGTGACTGTCATCTTTTGTATGATCTTTTTAATGTTTTTATTAGCAGCTTCGACTGCACCATTCATCTTTGGCCGATAGGGAGATGAATTGTGATGTTGAATCTTGAACTGCTCGCACAAGGCGGTGATCATAGTATTGTTAAGGTTTGTATCGTTATCAGTGATGATCCTTTCGGGGATGCCGTACCGGCAAATAAGATTCTGCTTGATGAAGCGGGCAACAACATTCTTAGTAACAGATGTGAAGGAAGCTGCTTCGACCCACTTGGTGAAATAGTCAATGGCCACAAGAATGAAGCGGTGTCCATTAGAGGTTGTAGGCTTGATCTCCCCAATCATGTTGATTCCCCACATAGCGAAGGTCCAAGGAGTTGTTAATACATTTAGAGGAACCGGAGGCACGTGCACCTTGTCTGCATAGATTTGACACTTATGACAAGTCCGGGAGTGCTGATAACAGTCAGCTTCCATGGTAGACGAGTAATATCCTGCCCGTAGGATCTTCTTTGCCATCATATGCCCGCTAGAGTGAGTGCCAAAGGTACCCTCATGCAATTCAGCCATGATCTTTTCAACTTCAATCTTGTCCACACAACGGAGCAAAATAGAATCATGATTATGCTTGTACAAGATGCCATTACTTAGGAAGAACTTAGCTGAGAATCTCCTTAAGAACTTTAAGTCATTGACTGAAGCTCCTTCTGGATATTCTTGAGTCTCGAGATACCTTTTAACTTCATGAAACCATGGTTGGTCCATTATTTCTTCGGTATTAATCTCGTGACAGTGTGCTGGTTCGTCCATTCGTTCAATGGTGATCTAGGGAGCCTCATTATCCCAATTAAGTTTAAACATAGATGACATTGTAGCTACAGCATCTGCTAGCTGATTTTCTTCTCGCGGGAAGTGCTCGAAGGTAATCTGCTCGAAATGTGGTAACAATGTCAAAACATGTTCTTTGTAAGGGATGAGGTTTGGATGCTTAGTATCCCATTCTCCTTTGATCTAACTGATGACCAAAGCTGAATCCCCAAACACATCTAAAGATTTTATTCCCAAGTCTATGGTAGCCTTGAGACCAAAGATGCATGCTTCGTACTCTGCCATGTTGTTCATACAGTTGAAGCAAAGTATGGCAGTGAAAGGAGTATGGCATCCTTCCAGAGATATGAGCATAGTGCCGATACCGTTACCAAGTGCATTAGATGCCCCATCAAAGTACAGGGTCCATCGGGATCCTTGTTCAGGTCCGTCATATGGTCTGATACATTTGTAGTTGTCTACTGTCATGATGTCTTCGTCAGGGAAGTCAAACTTCATGGACTGATAATCTTCTACAGCTTGATGAGCCAGATGATCAGCTAGCACACTGCCCTTTATAGCTTTTTGGGTCGTGTACTGTATGTCATATTTTGTTTGGATCATCTGCCATCTAGCTATCCTCCCAGACAGAGCAGGCTTCTCAAAGATGTACTTTATCGGATCCATCTTAGATATCAGCAAAGTGGTATGAGTCAACATATACTGTCTTAGCCGGCGAGCAGCCCATAATAAAGCGCAACAAGTTTTCTCGAGTAGTGAATATCTGGTTTCACAGTCGGTAAACTTTTTTCTTAGGTAATAAATGGCGTGCTCTTTTCGGCCAGACTCGTCATGCTGCCCCAGTACGCACCCCAATGAATTCTCTAAGATGGTCAGATGCATGATCAGCGGTCTTCCCTCGATGGGTGGCATCAAGACAGGAGGCTCTAGTAAATACTCCTTGATTTTATCGAAAGCAATCTGACATTCTTCATTCCATCTGACTACTTGATCTTTCATCAACAGCTTGAAGATTAGCTCAAAAGTAGACGTTAGGTGAGAAATGAATCTGGCAATATAGTTTAGGCGTCCCAAAAAACATCTGACTTCCTTCTCAGTGCGAGGAGCAGGAATTTCTTGTATCGCTTTGACTTTGTCAGGATCAACCTCGATGCCTTTGTTGCTGACAATGAACCCTAAGAGTTTACCGGACCGGACTCCGAATGTGAACTTGTTTGGATTCAATCTCAACTTGTACTCCTTTAATCTGACAAACAGCTTTTGCAAGTGATCAACGTAGACCTCTATCTCATGATGTGGTGGGAGAACTGACTTGAGGTTTCGCGTTTGTGTTTGCAAATGTTGCGGTTAGCAAGAGTCGCCACCGACTTTTCTTTTATCCAAAAGGAAAGGTAAAAAAGCACATGAAAGACCCTTGAGATGTTTTCTTGAGTTCGGGGGGTAGATTATGAAAAGGGAAGGTGCTAGCGCCCTTTTCATCCATGGTTTTCCATGGGCTCTTAGTTACTTGTTTAGATCACTTGCTTTGCTTTGTTTTGTTTGAAATGATGCTTGGTGTGGTTTTGAAAGTGTTTTGAAAAGTAGTCTTCTCCATGTCTTCGGGGGCCATCTTGATCTGGTTGTACCCTGAAAATCAATCCATGAAAGAAAACACCTTATGTTGAGCTGTATTGTCGACCAAAATGTCAATGTGTGGTAGTGGAAAATCATCTTTAGAGCTATCCTTATTTAAGTCTTTGTAGTCCACACACATTCTGACTTTTCCGTCCTTCTTAGGCACAAGCACAATATTAGCAACCCATTGTGGATAGTAAGTAACAGCCAGAAAGCCAGCATTGAACTGCTTCATCACTTCAGCTTTGATCTTCTCAGACATATCGGGTCTCATTCGGCGGACTTTCTGCTTGATTGCTGGACAGTCTTCTCTTGTAGGGAAACGGTGAACCACAATATCTGTATTTATTCCCGGCATGTCTTCATAGGACCAGGCGAAGATCTCAACATATTCATTCTAAAGCTAAACTAAGAGCTCCTTGACATTTGGCTCCAGGTTGGCACCCACTTTAACCTCTTTTCTGTCTTCGGCAGTACCCAAATTGATAGTCTCTAACAACTCTTCATGGGGCAGAATAGCCCTTTCTTCTTGTTGCAAAAGTCTAGCCAACTCTCCAGGTACTTCACAGTCTTCATCACCTTCGTATTCGGCATGATTGACCAGATCTTCAGAGTCACTGAAGGCCATAGCAGAATTGTTGCCCATGGAATCCGGAGTGGATGGGTACCTGTATTTTGTGAGTGTGGGTATGTGTAAGGGATAGCCACCTTTAAACAAAATGAAATTTAAAAAGAAAGAAAATGAACACAAAAGTTTATAGATGAAAACGTCCATGATGAAGAAGTGAAAAACACAAGAAGGGGGGGTTGAATTGTAAAACTGAAAATCAATGCAATGAACAAGATATTTTTATCCTGGTTCGTTTGATCTCAAACTACTCCAGTCCACCTGTCAAGGTGATTTCGCCTCTCTCCAACGAGGTCTTAATCCACTATATTCAACTGAATATTACAATCTGCTTTAACAACTGCTAAAGCCTTCTTGATGCAAACCACAACCCGGTTTGTCAAGGAAACACTTTCTTACAAAGAAGATAAATCTAGGTGTGTGAATGTTTTCTACAAAACTGTATCACAACTGTGATGTATACACAACTTAAGCTTATGAAACTAGATTGCTAAACAATGATTGAGTAAGGAGATATGTAGCGTTTAGCAAACTGAGAGAAGGAAGATTATGATTAGCTTTTAGGCGTGTAAAATGTTAGAGAGCATTAGCCAATTCAATCTTCATAGTCTTGTTTATATAGCACTGAGATTGTTGAACGTTGGAGCAATATTCTTGATTCAATGCTAATAACAAACTTTCCTTATTGAGCAGATCTTGTCTGGAATGAGGCCGTTGGTAATAATTTGCTTTCAATGCACAGTACCATTGCTTACTTAATGCATATTCTGGCTTGGCTCATTCTGACTCTGCTTAACTGTTGATGAACTGTTGTTATCTTTATCAGAGTGTTGAGCGCAGTTCTCTTCATCAAGCTTCAGCATACACGTGAGTTAATCTTCTGATTCTGGTATTCTGATATAGCAACTTCTGATGTTGATGTCAAGAACCAATATTCTGATGCTGATTAAGTGTGCTCTTGCTGATACCTATCAGAGTTTCTGCAAAGCAGAACATAATATTTTTAGGTAGCAAATAGTTCATACATGAATCATATAAATAATATATCTTTTCATTTTGTTATCATCAAAACTTAAACATAGGGTAGTAGATTCAAACTTTGTTCTAACAATCTCCCCCTTTTTGATGATGACAAAAACTAGATATTTTTTAATTGAAAATAACGTGAAAAAGTATCAGAGGTAACTAAATGATAAGATGTATCAGAGTAAGAGGTTATCAAGGATAAGGGATAAGAGTTGAGAGATACTCCCCTGAGTTTATTGCTTCCCTTTTTAATTCCAAGAGTTCTTCAGGATCAGAATTTTTTATTGCCTTTCTTTGAACATCAGACTCTCAGAGTTTTGACTATCAGAAGCTTTAGATCAGCATATCAGAGCAGAGCTTCAGATCAGCGTATCAGAGCTTTTCTTGTCAGAGCTTTGCTTTGGATCAGAGTATCAGAGCTTTAGTCTTCAGAGTATCATGGAGCTTTCTTGTACCTGTAGACTTAGGCAAAACAGAAAACATATTCAAGTATATCAGAGTTAGAATGTTCGAGAATTTCTGTCTTAGTAATCCGTTATTATTTAAAATATCATTCTTGTTCTCCCCCTTTTTGTCAGCAATCAAAAAGTGTAAGTGATGTGCTAAAACATTTAAGGCAGAAAAACTTGTCATATTAAAAGGTTCAGAATCATACAAAACAGTACAACAGATAATCAAGGAAAACATGAAAATGACATGAATGAAAAACTAAGGTTGGGGAGGAAGGCGTGTGAACAGGTTCTCCAGCATGGCTTTGATCTGATCAGCAGTCTCATTCTGCTTGTGCACGATGCTGACAACTGTGTCTATCTTGCTATCCTGCACATCCATCCTTTCTTTCATCTTCTGGTCATTCTCATCCATCCTTTGCTGCAGACGCATGTCATTCATCTTCAGTTCTTCCAGAGTCTGCCTGTCCAAGGCAGCTTGAGAGACATCAGAAGCAAGGAGCTTCTGAGAGCTTTCTGCAACATCTTCTGCTTGACTTGCTTCAGCTTGAATAGTCTTGTCTTCTTCTGGTTGCACCTTTGAAGCTGGCTGTTTCTCAGACCATGGCTCACTATCCAGAGGGAGCACGTTCTGTTGTGCCTGCTCATAGTTGATATCCTGCAACTTGAGGGCTTCAGCACGTACCCAGATTCTGAATTGTGACCAGAGCTGGTCAGAGGCAGCTGGGTCAATCATTCCAGGACAGACTTGCTTCAGAGAAGCAATCCACTGCTGCAAACCTGTTTCAAAATTCATAATACCAGAGCCAACATCTGGTTGTTTTGGTTTTGGAATGGCTATTTTATTTTTCAGATCAGCAAGACGGTCAAGGATTGTTAAGTCTATGAAGGTCCTACTGGGGTTTTCGGTGGTTTGCATGGGAGCTGTTTGTTTTGGAGATGGAGTGGGAGAATCAGAAATAATGATTGGACTGTTTGGTGTTTTGGGAGTATTTGGTGGTGTAGATTCTGACGAGGATGGCAGCTGGGCCATTGTGACTGTTGTTCCACATGGCAGCTGGATTTCCAGAGGTGATGGTTGAGGTGAATGAGGTTCAGAAGGTGGAGGAGTTGGAGTTTCAGAGTGACAAAACTCAGGTTGAGGTGATGGTGGATGAATTTATGGTTGAGGAGAGGGAGAAGGAATTGCTGGTTGTGGAGAAGTTGTTGGAATTTCTGGTTGTTCAGGGATAAGAGGTTCTTCTGGAATGGATGAGAGAGGTTGTTCTGGTTGTGGAGAAGGGACAGTTTGTGGTTCAGAGTTTGGATTAATGGAGGAGTGATCAGAAGTGTGTTGATCAATGTCAGACAGCACTTTGTCAATTGCTGATGTTGTTGATATTGTTGGTTTGGGATGTTTTGTTCGGGGTCTTCTGAGTTGTAATGCCTCAGAAGGGTCATCTTCTGGTTCAGTTTCATCTATTGTTGGGATGGGGATTGAGATTCTATGAGAGGTTGGAGGTGGAATTGATGCTGGAATAGTAGAAGAATTTAAAACAGAAGCAGCAGATAAATTACCTCTTTTCTTGGGTGTCTGCTAGGATGATCCTTCTGAAGGAGCCTTCCTTTTCTTCGTCTTCTTCAGTGTAACTTCTGGTTGAGATTGGTGCAGATCTTTGATCTTCAGATTGGGATCTGTACCATCAGCTTTGCACGCGTCCAGATATCTGAGAACCACCACTGGTTTGGATTCTATCTCAGAAAATAAAGGAAAGTCACTCAGTGGGACTCTTCTGCTGGTGATATCAGCAATAGGAGTAGCGTTGGGTTCCTTTTTGATATTCTCTATCAGCTTCATTTTCTTCAAGTTCTTCGCGTTCAGAGGCTTCCCAACCGTTGGTTCAATGGTGCTTAACTCTTGAGCCTCTATCAGATGCTCTATCAGCTTATTCTCAGTCAGAATATCTGATATCAACCTTCCAAAGGGTATCCAATCCCTCTTTGTTCTTTCTTCTTCCCTGGTTTCCTTCACGCTTGTTCTGAGGTGGTTAAACAGAAGATGAGCCAAGTTGATTTTTACCTTCTGATTGATAAAGTAGATCAGAAACTGCTGATCTACATTTATGTAATCAGGGGAACTAGTTGGCTTCCTATGGTTAAAGCACCCCAGAATTATCTTCGCCCAAACTCTGTGATGATCCTTCAGATCTTTGATCTTGCTGCTGGGCACCCCATGGGTGAAAATCCTTTCTGCTATGACGCCCACGTCAGCACATCTCTCAGCCATATCAATACAGCGGACGCCACCGCCACTGTAACCAATTAACCTTGCTATGTGATCCTCAGTGATCACAATCTTCTTCCCCATAATGTAGGAGGTGACTTGATGCGTTGAAGCCGTTGCATGAATCCAGAACTCCTTGACTAACATAGGGAATGTTGGTCCAACCAACCTGTCAAAATACCTTTCCCATTTCTGTGCCCTAACTTCTTCTGTTAAATCAAAACCGTTTTCCTTCAGGCTTCCAAAATCAATGATCAATTCAGATAACACTTCAAGATTCTTCACAGGAGTGAGGAGTGTTCTGAATGGCACTTAATACTGTTCAGATGATGCTTTCTTCTGAGAACCTGCAGAAGCATTGCTGGAGGTTGCCATGTTCACACTTAGGGATTTTGAGAAAAACTGAGAAAAAGAGTTTGCAAGAGATGAACACAGAAAAATGCAGAGAATGCTTGAGAAATAATGAGAAACTGTAAAAGATTAAAGTGAGAGGTTTAACGTGTTTAATTAGGGTTCAGAATATTTTGAAATTGTAAACGTTTTCAATAAAGAGGAATAAAATCATGATTACGTTTTAAAAATATGATTACTTTCATTTAATGCTTGCTGATTTTGGGGATTTGAGAAAGATACTTAAAACGGTTACCAGACATGTGTCTCAATGCACCCAATCAGTGTTTTGCCTTCTCAGAAGCGTGCACGCGTTCTGCTTCAGAGATTTGCTGATGATTGGATGACACTTGTTTGATGTAGTGATCAGCACGTCTGTCTTTGAGCTTAGACTCTCAGATCTTTAGACTTGCATCTGATACAATCTGCATGTTCTATCTTTCTGAAAAGAGATTGATCAGAAGTTCACAGTAAAACAAGTACATTCTGAAGATAAATATATGGAATTAAAACATTTTCACTCTGGGCAGATTTTCATGCTGAGATGTTTCAGAATGAAATTAAACCTATCTTCAGAAAGGGTTTTAGTGAAGATATCAGCCCATTGATGGTCTGTATCTATAAATTTTAAATTCAAAATTCCTTTCTGAATATAGTCCCTAATGAAGTGATGTTTGTTTTCTATATGCTTAGCTCTAGAATGTAAAATAGGATTCTTACTTAAGCAAATAGCAGAAGTATTATCACAGAGTATAGGAATGTTACTCTCAAAAATCTGGAAGTCTTCAAGCTGACTTTTCATCCAGAGCATTTGTGTGCTACATCCTGCTGCTGCTATGTACTCAGCTTCTGCTGTTGATAGCGCAATTGTTGATTGCCTTTTGCTGGACCAAGAGATCAGATTTTCTCCCAGAAACTGGCAGCTTCCAGAAGTACTTTTACGCTCTACTCTGTCTCCAGCAAAGTCAGCATCGCAGTAGCCTACTAAACTGTAATCACTAGATTTTCTATAAAACAAACCCAGATTAGTAGTACCTTTCAGATACTTGAAATATCGCTTAAAAGCTGTTAAGTGAGATTCTCTAGGATCTGATTGGAATCTAGCACAAATGCAAACGCTGAATAATATATCAGGTCTTGAAGCAGTCAGATAAAGGAGAGAACCAATCATACCTCTGTAGACTTTCTGTTCTACATTTTTGCTTACCTCTTCTCTTTCCAGAATGCACGTGGGATGCATTGGAATCTTTGATGGCTTACATTCTGAGAGGTCAAATTTCTTCAGAAGATCTCTGATGTATTTGCTCTGATGAATGTAAGTTCCCTCTGAAGTTTGATTGATTTGAATTCCTAGAAAGAATTTCAGTTCCCCCATGAGGCTCATCTCAAATTATGCCTGCATACACTTAGCAAACTTTCTTCCAAGAGAAGGATTAGTAGAACCAAAAATAATATCATCAACGTAAATTTGACAGACTAAGATGTCATTCTTAACTGATTTACAGAATAAGGTAGTGTCCACCTTCCCTCTGGTGAATTCATTTTCTAACAGAAAGTTACTTAGCCTTTCATACCAAGCTCTGGGAGCTTGTTTCAGACCATATAGTGACTTCTTTAGTTTGAAAACATGTTCGGGATGTTTTGTATTTTCAAAACCAGGGGGTTGGTGCACATAAACCTCTTCTTCTATATAACCGTTTAAGAATGTACTCTTGACATCCATCTGATACAGAGTGATGCCTCTATTAACAGCAAATGAAATTATAAGTCTGATAGATTCTAACCTGGCGACTGCGGCAAAGGTTTCTGTATAGTCTATCCCCTCTTGCTGACTATAACCTTGTGCAACCAGTCGTGCCTTGTTTCTGATGACTTCACCTTGTTCATTTAGCTTGTTTCTGAAGACCCATCTTGTTCCAATGACGTTGAATCCTTTTGGTCTGGGAACAAGATCCCATACGTCATTTCTGGTGAATTGATTCAGCTCTTCTTGCATTGCCAGAATCCAGTCATTATCCAGAAGTGCTTCATCAATAGAAGAAGGTTCAATCAGAGACACAAGTCCCATGAGTGTTTCTTCAGAGTTTCTGAAGCTTGCTCTTGTTCTGATTGGATCTTCCTTTCTTCCTAAGATAGTCTCTTCTGGGTGATCCAAGCTTCTTCTGGGTAATCTCTTCTGAGGTTGATCAGCAGCTGTTGTAGGATTGCTAGCAGTGCTCCTTTCAGATGTTGAAGGAGTGTCTGTGTTGAGAGCTTCTGATGACTTGTCTTCAGAACCTGTAAATTCAATTTCCATACCTGCAAAAACTTCATTCTGCTTTGACTTTTCAGAGTCAAGCTTATCATCAAAACGAACACTGATTGATTCTTCCACAATCTGTGTTTCTGTATTGTATACTCTGTACCCTCTTGAGCGTTCATAGTATCCTAACATAATACACTTCTGTGCTTTAGAGTCAAACTTGTTCAAATAATTCTTTGTATTTAACATAAAATAGGTACATCCAAATGGATGAAAATATGAAATGTTGGGCTTTCTGTTCTTCCACAATTCCTATGGAGTCTTTTCCAGAATAGGTCTTATTGAGATTCTATTCTGAATGTAGCACGTTGTGTTTATTGCCTCTGCCCAGAAGATCTTAGCAACGTTTGTCTCATTGATCATGGTTCTGGCCATTTCTTGCAATGTTCTGTTCTTTCGTTCTACAACTCCATTTTGTTGGGGAGTTCTAGGACAAGAGAAATCATGCAGAATGCCTCTGTCATTAAAGAATGACTCAAAATCTTTGTTTTCAAACTCTCCACCATGATCACTTCTGACTTTAACGATTCTAAGATCCTTTTCATTCTGAACTTGGTTACAGAAGGTAACAAACACAGAGTGTGACTCGTCCTTGTGTCTTAAGAACTTTACCTATGTCCATCTGCTATAGTCATCTACGATTACTAACCCATACTTCTTGCCACTGACTGGAGCAGTTTTAACTGGTCCAAATAAGTCAATGTGCAGAAGTTCTAATGGCTTAAAGGTAGAAACAACATTTTTAGATTTAAAAGAAGGTTTTGCAAACTTGCCTTTCTGACATGCTTCACACATAGCATCTGAATTGAACTTCAAATTAGGAAGTCCTCTGACCAGATTGAGTTTGTTAATCTGAGATATTCTTCTCATACTAACATGCCCCAATCTTCTGTGCCAGATCCACTGCTCGTTGTTAACAGACAGAAGGCACTTTACATTCTGACTTTTTAGTTCAGAAAGTTTGATTTTGTAAATGTTGTTTTTCCTCTTACCATTAAACAGGATAGTCCCATCTTTCTGACTAACAGCTTTACATGATTTTTGATTAAAGATTATATCATAACCGTTATCACTTAATTGACTTATGGATAACAGATTATGCATTAATCCATCTACTAGCAGAACATTATTAATAGAGGGAAGATTTCCATTACCTACAGTTCCAGATCCAATTATCTTTCCCCTCTGATTGCCTCCTAAGCCAACGTGGCCTCCAGGCTTAAGTTCCAGGCTTTGGAACATATGCCTTCTTCCCGTCATGTGTCGCGAGCAGCCAGAGTCCAGGTACCATGACTGGTGTTTCTGACTTGCTGCTAAAGATATCTGCAACATGTATTATTTTATCCTTAGGTACCCAGATTTTCTTGGGTCCTGATTTGTTAGATTTACCAAAACTCTGGTTGAATTTTGGTTTCAGAGTACTTACTGCTAGTGTATTTAATATCATGTGTGTGACCATACACAAAATGTGAATTCAGAGGAGTGTGTTTAATGGTTAAGTCCATGACATTCTTTGGTGTAGGAACCTTACCTTGGTATCCTATTCCTTTCCTGCCGTTTCTGCTAACTCCATAGATCATTGAAGCCATTTTGCTTCTATCTATGCTTTTAGCAAGGAACTTCTGGAAACTGTGATCATACTCCTTGATGATCTCATCAGCGTTGCTGGGAGTTTCAGAAATTGGTTCCTTCTGAGAGTTTTGTAAAGTGTTTTCTAATTTTGAAATCTTATTCCTCAGCTCAGAATTCTCCAATTTGAGACTCTTAGTCTTATTAGAGTCAGATTCAAGATTCCTTTTCAGGTCTCTGAATTTAACTCTAATTTGCTGATACCTTTCAAGGATTTCATTAAGGCTTTCAGCAAGTTCAGCCTTGGTAAAATTAACAGCAAAGTTAGGAAATACCTCTTCAGTGTCTGATTCAAAGTCTGATTCAGAAGCTTCACTATCTTCTGAAATGTTATCCATGAGAGCTATGTTTGCCCTCTCATCATCTGATTCTGAGTCAGCTTCAGACGAGTCAGAGTCATCCCATGTAGCCATGATACTTTTCTTCTTTTCTCTTCCAAACTTCTTTTTGGGCTTTTCCCTCTGAAGCTTTGGGCAGTCACTCTTGTAGTGTCCTTGCTCATTGCACTCATAGCAGATGATGTCCTTGGTGTTTGGCTTTTTGCTACTTGAGGAGCCTTCAGATCTTCTGTATCCAGAGGAAGAATCTGTCCTTCTGTATCTGGAAGAGGACTCGTTCTGATCAGATCTTCTGGGATTCCTGAACTTCCTTTGCCTCTGCTTCCACAGTTGATTTACTCTTCTGGAGAGGAGGGAGAGTTCGTCTTCTTCTGATGAGGATCCATCAGATGTTTCTTCAACTGCCTGCAAAACTTTAGACTCAGATTTTTTGTTAGATTTCAATGCTAAAGGCTTACCTTGCTTCTGAGGCTCGTCAGCTTCTAGCTCTATCTCATGACTTCTGAGGGAGCTGATAAGTTCCTCCAGAGTGATTTTGTTGAGATCTTTTGCAAGCTTCAGAGCTGTAACCATTGGTTTCCACTGCTTGGGTAAACTTCTGATGATTTTCTTGACATGGTCAGCAGTAGAGTATCCTTTGTCCAGAACCTTGAGACCAGCTACCAGAATCTGGAATCTTGAGAACATTGTTTCAATGGATTCAGATTCTTCCATTTTGAACGCCTCATACTTCTGAATGAGCGCCAGAGCTTTAGTTTCTTTGACCTGAACGTTGCCCTCATGCGTCATTCTGAGTGAGTCAAAAATGTTCTTTGCTGTGTCTCTGTTGGAGATCTTTTCATATTCAGTATAGGAGATGGCGCTGAGAAGGATGGTTCTGGCCTTGTGGTGATTCTTGAAGTCACGCTTTTGTTGGTCAGACATTGTTTTTCTATCAATCTTCTGACCGCTTGCATTCACAGGGTGCGTGTATCCATCTGTCACCATATCCCACAGATCAGCATCATGTGCCAGAAAGAAGCTTTCAATTCTGTCTTTCCAGTAATCAAAGTTTTCTCCATCAAAGACTGGAGGTTTGCCGCTGAATCTGTCTCTGTCCTCATGGTTGTCATTGCTGGTGTGAGAATAAGTTCCTGTCATTGTGTTTTTCTAACGCTGGATCTTGTACTGACACGGTTAAGTGTTTTAGCTCAGAACCAGGCGCTCTGATGCCAATTGAAGAAGTGAAAAACACAAGAAGGGGGGGTTGAATTGTAAAACTGAAAATCAATGCAATGAACAAGATATTTTTATCCTGGTTCGTTTGATCTCAAACTACTCCAGTCCACCCGTCAAGGTGATTTCGCCTCTCTCCAACGAGGTCTTAATCCACTATATTCAACTGAATATTACAATCTGCTTTAACAACTGCTAAAGCCTTCTTGATGCAAACCACAACCCGGTTTGTCAAGGAAACACTTTCTTACAAAGAAGATAAATCTAGGTGTGTGAATGTTTTCTACAAAACTTTATCACAACTGTGATGTATACACAAATTAAGCTTATGAAACTAGATTGCTAAACAATGATTGAGTAAGGAGATATGTAGCATTTAGCAAACTGAGAGAAGGAAGATTATGATTAGCTTTTAGGCGTGTAAAATGTTGGAGAGCATTAGCCAATTCAATCTTCATAGTCTTGTTTATATAGCACTGAGATTGTTGAATGTTGGAGCAATATTCTTGATTCAATGCTAATAACAAACTTTCCTTATTGAGCAGATCTTGTCTGGAATGAGGCCGTTGGTAATAATTTGCTTTCAATGCACAGTACCGTTGCTTACTTAATGCATGTTCTGGCTTGGCTCATTCTGACTCTGCTTAACTGCTGATGAACTGTTGTTGTCTTTATCAGAGTGTTGAGCGCAGTTCTGTTCATCAAGCTTCAGCATACACGTGAGTTAATCTTCTGATTCTGGTATTCTGATATAGCAACTTCTGATGCTGATGTCAAGAACCAATATTCTGATGCTGATTAAGTGTGCTCTTGCTGATACCTATCAGAGTTTCTGCAAAGCAGAACATAATATTTTTAGGTAGCAAATAGTTCATACATGAATCATATAAATAATATATCTTTTCATTTTGTTATCATCAAAACTTAAACATAGGGTAGTAGATTCAAACTTTGTTCTAACACATGATTCATTAAAAATGGCATATGAAAATGAAGAATCAAAACCCTTACAAATGGACCTATATGCCCCGGGTAAGGCATAAGGTGAAAAGAGTGTACGAATTATTTAAAAGTTATTACAGACCAAACAGGAAATGTTCAAAAGATAAATTACTGATTGATGAAAGTAATGGGAACAAAGTCTTTCGCCTCCCAGTTGTTCAGTCCTCCTTCAACAGTTGGAAAGATCCAGTCTTCAAAATTTCTTCCTTCTTCATCATCCTCTAAAGCATGAACTCCATGATGAGTGATTTTCAGTGGCGGTCCTCCAGGACGGGAGCGACGCATAGCTTTCTGGCTAGCAGCAGTGAAACCCAATCCGTACTTATCTGTCTTGTAGGGAAAATCTGGCAGTTGACCCCACACTGTACTTCCTCCTTCCTTGATTACAGCCTCTGCATCTTTAAGGGATGACATCCGGGACACCGGCTTTGTAATGATGGGCGCATCAGTCATTGTCTTGGCTATCGCAACTTCAGGAGAAATCTCTTCAAAGTGTTGGAAAGGTGTTTCTATGAATTCACCATCTAACTCCACGTAGCGGAAAGAGTTAAGGTGGCTTATCATATACTCCTCCTCACCATGAACTGTTATGATTTTACCCTTGACTGGGTATTTGAGCATCTGGTGTAGAGAAGAAGTGACTTCCCCAGCGTTGTGGATCCATGGCCTTCCCAACAAGCATGAATATGAAGGACGGATGTCCATCACATAAAAAGTAGAGTTGAAAATTTTCGTACCCACTTTAATTGGGATGTCCACTTCTCCGTGAACCATCCGCTTAGAACCGTCGAAGGCTCTAACAATGATATTACTGGGCTTTAGGGTCAAACCTTCACAGTCTAGCCTGTCCAATGCTTTCTTTGGTAGAACATTTAAAGATGAACCAGTATCAACCAGAACATGGGCAAGTGTGGTCCCTTTGCACTCTACCGAGACATGCAGCGCATCATTATGCTTTCTTCCCTTAGACGTCAAATCGGCATCAGAGAAGCCAAGACCATTGTCGGCTGTAAGGCTAGCCATGCACTCTTGAAATTGATCCGTAGAAGTTTCTTGAGGCACGTGTGCCGTCTTTAGAAATTTGATCAAGGCTTTGGCATGAGCCTCAGAGCAGAGCAATAGAGCCAGCATAGAGATTTTTGAAGGGGTTTGCCCCAGCTTCTCTACGACATCATAGTCACTCTTCTTAATTATCTTTAAAATCTCCTCCATCTCCTTTTGGGTGGTCTCGGGGATAACCAAAGTTTGAGCCCTCGTCCTGACGGGTGCTTCTTGGATCCCCTTACCTTTATCAGCAGTAACAGCAGAGGGTACAACTTCGGGAGTAACAATTTCTTCAATCACTGGACCTCGTACATATATCTTGACAGGTTCAGGAGCACTTGAGGGTCCGAAGACTGCCCGTGGAGGAGCAATCTCCGGAGAGAAGATTCTTCCGCTACGAGTGATCTTACTTGTTCCCATAATATTCCCCACTTCAGGAGTCTCTTCATCGGAATTTTCTTCAACTGATTCGATCTGTTTCACACCGTGATAGAAGATCTCTCCTCCATAATTCCACGGTATTGTCTTATTGGACTTATATGGGATAGGCCCCGGCATGGTAATCTTCAGCGGTACAAACTTTGGATCAGATGTAATCTTAACAGGCCTTTTGCAGGTCTTGGAAATATTGTCGGAAATGGTGATTATAGCGACATCATTGATTGGAGTAACAGGAGTAACATGAGTGATAGTAGCAACAGGAGTTTTCTGAAAGAGGGTCTCTTGAGTATCCATCAAGCATTGAATGCCTGACTTCAACAGTGGACAGTTGGATTGCATGGTTGAACAAAAGTAACAATCTTTTTCACAGCCCGGGAAAATCCCGGCTTTCAACAGATTCATCTTGATCATTGGCAATGGAGTCATTAAGTCATCAACAGTGGTAACATGAAGATCTTCCACAATAGCATGGACATTATGACCATGTTTTGGCATAGGAGCGGATATCACATTAGGTTTTTCGGGGGCATCAAACTCTACCTCCTTGGCATCTATCAAATCTTGGATCTTGTTTTTAAGGGCCCAACAGTTGTTGGTGTCGTGCCCCACACTGTCTGAATGATATGCACATTTTTCATTTGAATGATAATAGGGAGAAGAGGTATTTGGGTTTTTCGGCGCTTCTTTCAAGTTGGTAAGGTTTAACTTTAACAGATGAGGGAGGACCTTATCCGGTGTCATATTGATCCGGGTGAATTGTCGTTGTGGCCTTTCTACACTTTGCTGGCTAGCTCTAGGTTGACTGCTTCGAGGTTGATCGGCTGAGAGTTCTGGATCATCACAGCCCCTACTTCTGGTCGGCGCTCCATTCTCCCTTGATTTCTCTGGGTGTGAATAGAAGAAACTTCCTTCTTGGCTGGGAAGGTTTTCTTGATAGCAATGGAAGCAGAGGCATCCTTCTGAATTTTACCACTCTTAAGCTAACTTCGACCCTTTCACCGGTCAGAATTAATTCGTTGAACCCTGCAGATGAGCTCCCAATCAAGTGATTGAAGAATGGACCTGACAGGGTCCCTAAAAACATGTCAACCAACTCTCTATCCGACAACGGTGGCTGCACCCTTCCAGCCAAATCCCGCCACTTCTGGGCATACTCCTTAAATCCCTCATTAGAGGCCATACCCATACTCTGTAGTTGAGTACGAGTAGGCGCTAAATATGTGTTATATTGGTATTGTCGGTAGAAAGCAGCAGCTAAATCCTCCCAGTTATGAACATTAGATCTCTCAAGTTGATAGAACCAGTCCAATTGCGTATTCGGCAAACTATCTTGAAAGAAGTGGACCCATAGATCCTTATCAGAAGAGTGAGCTTGGATCTTTCTGACGTAGGACCTCAGATGCATCTTCGGACAGGACAAACCTTCATATTTAGCAAATGTAGGCACTTTGAACTTGGGAGGAATGATGATCCCAGCAACTAACCCTAGTTCTTTGAAATCCAGCCCAGGTACCCTTTGCACCTCCATGGCTGCCAGCCGGTCCTCTAGATTTTTATACTTATCATCCGCCGGAGGGTATTGTTGTTCAGAGTAATCTTCATCCTCTTCCTCTTCTTCTTCCTCAGCTTCAGACTCGGAGGGCATTGTAACTCCCTTTCCTTTACCAACCCCTTCGTCAGACGTTGAGGGGAAATCCAGAACTCTCCTAGCCTGATTCTCAAACCTTCCTCCCATAGTGGCCACACCAATTCTTTTCTTTTTCTTCTTTTCCTTTTCCTTCTCTTTCTCTAACAGTGCTTTAATGTCCTCTTGACCCTTTGCTAAGGTCATGAGGAGTTGTTGGAATTACGAATTTTGTGCTTGCAGATCTTTGACCGTCTGCTCTATATCCATCTTGCTGAAATAAACAGTAGAAAGATAAGGAAACCTGGTGTGAATACCTGTTTATGTATATGATGAATGATATGTTATTCATGTAATGCATTCAAGGATTCAGAAATTCAGATTTGTTGCAAACAAAAAGAACACATGTCATATTAATAAGAAGAAATTTGTTAGTACATAAATGCCCCATGGGTAAAATATTACAAAGCTTCTTAATGTAAAAAGACGTTGCACATCCTTTTTGGCGCGATGTAAGTGTTGAGAGTCTCCTCTTTGTGAAGTCGGCGGGTAAGTTCCAAAACCTTCTTCTCACTGGCATAGAAGCTGGCTTCAAAAGTGTTCCGTTCTTCCTTGAGCTGTATCCAACTCTTTTGAAATTCTTCCAATGATGTTGGCATGTCTGGATGCAGGAGGGTGTATGGAACCTCTCCTTCCACAACAGGCTCTTTGATCATAGGCAGAATGTGAGGGTAAGGCATCATAAGACTCTTGGCGCGGGTTCGTACCCCACTTGAGATAAGGCTCAAGGGGGATGGAATTCTTGTGTCCCAGTGTCTTACTATCCACTTTGTTGGGCATCCTCCAAGCTCGGATAAACCTTTGTCGAAGTCTTTGAGCGTTGTTGTCGAAGTCAAAAACCAAGTCAGGGATCAGCATGTCATGAAGGCCATCCCTTCGGGCATACCCAAATTACCTCAGAGCTAAACATGGGTTGTAGGTAATGCCTCCCCTAATGCCAAGTAGTGGGACATTAGGGAATTCCCCACAACGATCAATGATGATGACATTTTCTCTGGACCAAGAACACCAATGAACATCAGAATATGTGAGGGTCATCAACAGTTGTGACCACCTTAAACCCTGCTCATTCTTCAAAACTGACTGGGGAAGGTGAGAAATAAACCACCTTGCTAGAAAAGGAGTACATCACATGAGAACACCTATTTTCCTCATTGCTCGTGTGTGAAATGAGTGTAGGATGTCCCCAAGCAATGTAGGCACAGGATTCCGAGATATGAAAATCTTGACAGCATTCACATCTATAACCTGATCAGGGTTTGGGAACAAGACCAACCCATAGATGGGAAGTGCTACAATCTCCTCAAAAGCTTGTAGATCTAGAGAATTCCAGCAGTCTTGTGCCTTCTCAAACAGAAACTTTGCCAAGAAACCCTTGACACCACTTCTGGTTTCCCAATGACCTTTGATATCAGATGGTTGCAAGTGAAAGGCTTTAGCAACATCTTCAGGCTTTGGTTCTCTTTCTGTACCGTTGTAAGGTAGTTGGTGGAGAATAGGAATCCTCAGGAGTTGAGAAAATTCCTCCAAAGTAGGTACTAGTTGGTAATCGGGGAATGTGAAACAGTGGTGTAGGGGGTCAAAGAACTGGAAGAGAACTTTCACCATGTCTTCTTTAATGTTGGAGTTGACCAAGTTGAGGAGTATACCATGTCTTTCACTGAAGAGAGAATTCTCTGGAATCTTGGAAGTAAGCTCCTTGAGTTGAGGAGGGATTCTCACAAGGTTGACTTGGATTGTTTTCCTGCGAAGAGATTCCATTACCTACAAAACAAGAACAAAGATGAAGATCCAAACCCTTGAAATGGTTAGTGGATGCATATGATGCTTTATGATGTTCATGATGTATGCACAAACTTATGTACAAGCAAGTCACACAAGTTCCTAGTTTCAGGCTTGCATGGGGTTTCATAGATAAGTACCCTCTTGAAGCTAGTTGGCTCAACCTGTCCTATAAATAGTAACCGGGTTCTAAGGAGCTCAATATCACTGGATAATTTTCTGTGTTCATTGTTTCAGTTTAGCCACTTAACTGGCGACCTAAATATTCCAAGAAAACAACCCTCAATGAGTGTAGTATCGAGTATCTACCAACTACAGACTGCACCAAAGCCGGTCATCTCACTACCCCTAATAAAGCCAAGATGGTCAAGTAAGGTTCTAAGAGTTCATTAGTGATTCATGACATCACTCAGCAGCCCCGTATTCTCTTTGATTGACTCAAAGGCTACCGGTACTCACAAATATGTCGCACTAATATAGCTATTTCTTCAACCATGTCGGTATACCCCGCACAGTTTCCACAACGTATTGCTATTTACCTATGAATGTTTTCCCACAATCCGGGTGGAAGATTCAAACCCAAACAAGATAACCAAATGTAAAGTAATCAAAGCAAACAAGATAAGCATACAAAGGTGATTTAAACCCTAAGGTTACTCCACTTTTATATTATTCCCCGACAGAGTCGCCAGTTCTGCGATACGGTAGGAGAACTGACTTGAGGTTTTGTGTTTTGTATTCGCAAATGTTTCGGTTTAGCAAGAGTCGCCACCAACTTTTTATTTTATCCTAAGGAAAGGTAAAAAAGCACATGAAAGACCTTTGAGATTTTTTCTTGGGTTCGGGGAGTAGATTATGAAAAGGGAAGGTGCAAGCACCTTTTTCATCCATGGTTATCCATGGGCTCTTAGTTACTTGTTTAGATCACTTGCTTTTGCTTTTCAATTATTTGAAATGGTGCTTTGTGTGAAGTTTTGAAAGATGTTTTGAAAAGAGGCCATCGTCGTGGCACCCTTTGTAATGATTCTTGTTTGAATGTATACAAAGATGTATGTCTTTTGAAAAGATGTTTCAATATTTTTGAAAGTTTGATTTGGGAAATTGTTTTGAAATTGTGTTGTGAGGTGTGTTTGAAAATAGCAAGGATGTTTTGCAAGTTTTGATCAAGTAACTAAGAGTTATCTACCCTATTTTACTCAAAGATCTTTCCTATATGTTTTTAACCCTTTTGACAGTGTTGTTTTACCATTGCATTTGGTAAACAACCTTGTATTAGGATGTTAAACGGCACAGGTACGGGTCATCATATAGACCATGATAGCAATTGTGTTAAGTATCTTTAGCAAATTTTTGAGGGGCTTGATCATTTTTGTTTAGGCAACCAAGATAGCGTCATCGAGGGACTATGATCTTTTGTTTTGTTTTTGTTTTGCCAAAGTACCCAACATGCATAACATGGCCCCTTTTTTTCGTTTTAGGCAACAAGTGGATGTAACCCTAGGGGTGCAAGTGTGCATTGTGTTTTGATTTCATGCATTTTGTCTTTGTATTAGGTCAAGCTACTTGTTAATTTTGGATTTTTGCATACAAACCCTAATCTCTAATCATGGTATAATTGAAAGCATAAGTGCGTAAAATAAACCTACCACTATTACAACATGATTATGGGGATGGGGGTATAATTTTTGAATGGGGATTATTTGACAAGAAATTAAAACCCTAATTTATTATTACATCCAAATTGAATCAAATGACATAAATAATAAATGATTAATATTTAAATAAAAAAATTCAATAAATGTACAAAATAATATGAATATGCAAAAAAGGTTTTTGTTTATTTTTATGTATGTAAAAATATTTAATATAAAAAAATAGGATAAATAAAAAAAGATTATTATTTTTTATTAAGGGTAAACCCTAATTTTCTTTTAAGAATACAAGTATATTAAATATATTATTTATATACAATAAAATAAAATGGTATATATACAAAAATAAAATATATTTAGAAAAAGTATTATTTAAGTATAAATAATAATAAAAATAAAAGTATAGTATTTTATGTTTTTATTCTAAAGTATCCATTTTATATATATATATATATATATATATATATATATATATATATATATATATATATATATATATATATATATATATATATATATATATATATATATATATATATATATATATATATATATATATATATATATATATATATATATATATATATATATATATATATATATATATATATATATATATATATATATATATATATATATATATATATATATATATATATATATATATATATATATATATATATATATATATATATATATATATATATATATATATATATATATATATATATATATATATATATATATATATATATATATATATATATATATATATATATATATATATATATTAAATATGTATAAAACTAAAATATATACAAAAATATATATATATATATTTAGAAAAAAATATTTTTTAGTGTGAATAAAATAAATAATTAAAATAAAAGTATAATTTATATATTATTTTTAAGTTTTCAATAAATAAAACATATACTAATTAAATTGTTTTCATGTTAAAAAAATAAAAATAAAATACAAAATAAATGTAAAAAATCTATTAAAATGTTTTTGGGTATTTTTTATATTTAGAAATAATAAAATAAAATCAGAAATGAAAATAAAATACAAAAATATAATATATAAAGAAATTGGGCCAGGGGGTGCATTCAGTAAAAGGGTGGTATCAAAAGCAAGGCCAGAACCAAGCCCAACCCATTGACTTCATCTTCAACCTCTTGTTCAAACAAAAACACGCGCCTTGTACAAATGTCAGATCTTGCATACGTGCTCTAATGCAAAAACTCAAAACATCAAAGTTGTAGTATTTTTCAAGACGAATCCAACCATATAAAGAACTTGTCCTAACTCTCAAAGACCAGAGAGAATTTCTCTGGCCCTAAAATCTAACCTAATTTTTTCAGGAAGTTCATGGATCAAGTTCTCTTAGTATGCTTAATAAAAATGAAAACTGAGCATATGTACAACTTCATGGTTATGAATACTACATTTCTTATTCACAAACCTAAGTCTAAATGTTCCTAAATAGAGAGATAGGAAGTTGATAAAAACCTGTTTCAGTTGACTTCGTGTATGGCAATGTAGAGCTTTTCAACAAGGCCTGAGATGTTTGGGAGCTTGCTTGAACTTCACTTGACCTTCTCCAATGTCTAGCTTGCCTTGAATGTGCTTGAACAAGCCTACAGAACTCAACCTGCACAAGCTGAAATTAAAAATGGCAAACCCTGTAAATGGAGTTACAGTTGGTGTTTAAGGGTTGGGATAGTTTGGATAGGTTGTATGGAAGGTGTTTGAACTGGTTTGGGACAAGACGCACGAGCCAAATGTGTTATGGAAACCAAACTGCAGATGTTGCCCTGTTTTGCCAATGAGATGTGATTTTGTGCTATGGGAGGTTTGAAGGCTCAAAGGTTCATGTTTCTGGTTCAAGGGGATGTGAGAAAGATGTTTCAAAAGCTTACACAAGTTAGTTTTAGCTGATGTTCAAGTTCTAGTGTATTGGACCAATTTCTTGTATTTTAAGCCAAAATGCACAATAATGTAATACAAGCCTGTACAGGCTATCTATCAGCCTGCTTCTTCTGGCCTTGGCCCCTCAAGTTGATGGATATGCTTTGTTGCACAAGATTTGGCTCTATGCTCAAGGATTCTGGTTTTGACATAAAGCAAGATTTGGCAAAAATGGAAATGTTGCTTTTTCTACTTAGGGATTAATTTTGTATGTAATGCCCTAATGACCAAAACAATGCCTTGGACCAATGGATTTGCATTTAATTATTGAGTGTGTAATGGTTTTGAGGCCTGTAATCTAGTGCAAAGCAAGCTGATTTGAATTGGTAACTTGTGTCAACATGAACATGCCATGGATGAAAAGTGAGTTTTTGCCAACTTCAAGCCTTCGATTCTCCCTAACCACAAATGTGTTTAGAGAGTTATTGGACATTTTGGAAAGCTTGCAACATGCTATACAATCCATCTTTGAAATGAAATTTGAGATTCCAAGTGGAACTATGTGAAAAATGGCCATGAAGATAGGTCAAAATCCTGCCTAAACTAGGGCAAAATTTCACTAAGTTAAAAGTTTTACGGACCCTTGTTCCAAAAATCACAACTTGAGATCCAAGCTTATTTTGGAAAAACTTTGTGAATCAAATTTGTGGACTTTGTGGAGGACTACAACTTTAATGTTGGAAGTTTTGTTTGAATCTAATTTCATCATGGTGAAAATGTTGGGCAAAGTTAGGAAAAATTAAGAAATTTTCATAACTTAGAAAAATTTCAAGTTATGAAATTTTTCAACTTTAAACCCTAATTTACAAAAATGGGTTTCTTGATGAACAAGTTTCATGTTTTGACACATCTTGATGAAAAATGACCCTTGACACTTGATTTTGACCAAAAATTCAAAGTTTGACTTTTCAGTGTACAATCAAATTTTGATCAGTTGACTGAAAAATTCAACTGTCAACCCAATGCAATTGAGATCTTTTGAGCTTGTTGAATAGGTCAAGATGATTCCATTGAGTCCTTAAATCCATGCTTGAGACCAATTTGCCATTGGCTAGGTCAAAAATCAGAAATTGCCTTTGTGCAGTTAAAACCCTAAAAATGACCATTTTGCCCTTTTGATGATCTGATCAAATTCCTTGAGGAGTTGTGGCCCAAACTTGATAAAATGGTTCATAGGAGCCTAGAATGTTGATGTGGATCAAATTCTATGAGGTTTGACTGTATATTGGCCACAGTTGACTTTTTCCTCAATACAACTGATTTCTAGGTCAACTGTTCAATTGACTGGGCAAAAATTTGATTCAAAACTTGAAACTTGGTATGGACAAACTTATGAGTCCAACATGAAGTATGAAAGTCATTTTAAGTGTTGAAAGTCCAAAAATCTTTGTGCAAACTCAAACCGTAATTTAGGTCATCAGTGCAAGGAGATGTCTTGGGCAGTGCAAAACCCTAATCCTGTCTGGAGTTCAAGGAGCCTTGTGAGGGGAAGTCTTGATAAAATTAGAGGGCAAATTTTGGGGTACAACACCTACTATTCAGGTTCCTTCTCTTTTATCTCCAGACAACAGTTTACAACACTGTAAGACCTGGACCCGACCAGATACGGTCAATTTCATAATTCCCCAGTAAGTTGTTGTGCAGCCTGGACCCTGACCAGATATGCAGTTTACTTCCACCTACTCAATTAAGAGTTAATTCCCCATTAGTGTAATGGACAACTGAAGCTCCTATGCTCTAATACCCAAGACATAAATCACCATTCCCCGGCGAAGTCTTCCTCAACGGCAGGTACATGAATTCTCGCAAAGTAATCTCTTATGTGACTGATATCTTTTATAGATGGCATCTTTAAGCCCATCTATGATGACTATCTGTCGACTCCCAAATGGCATCTGTAAACCCATTCCCGATATCATCGATCAGTATTACTTCATGTGAGTGCAAATTTCTGGGCACTCTAGTGTTCAATCACCTTCCACCTTCAAATCACGAAAGGCAGACCGGCCAATCTACATCCTCGGTCTTAAGAAGATTGAACAGGGGAAGCTATTGTATCCCAAAATTTTCCCTCCCATTTTACTCAGCATATGATCACAAAGATACTCAACTTTATCAAGGATGCCCAAGAGTTTACCAGACAAACTCTCTCCTAAAGCAATAAACCTCCAACTAGGGTTTCCATTTTCATCAAGATGGGTGAGCTCCAAAGGCCTCATATGCTTTGCATAGTCCTAATATGTTCTCCATACCATCCATGTAAAGTTTCATGCCTTGCACAAGAAGTTTGCTCAGTCAACTGCTTAGATGCTTGAAAATCAAGTGTATCATGTCAAAAGTCAATTGGGGCCCACATACAGTCAAACTTCAATATTTTTGGTCAACATCAACATTTTGAAGTGATATCCATCATTTGATCAAGGGTTGATCATGATTCATCAAGGAAGGTTCCTAATTCATCAAAACTCAAAAGTGCTAAATTAGGGTTTCTCAAGAAAAATCAACCAAACTTTGACCAAGCATAACTTCTTCATACTTTATCATAAATTTCTCATCCAAGGATCATTTTGAATAGAATCCAATTCCCAATAATTCATCTTCATATCTCAAGTTCAATAAATGCACTCATGAAAAGATATAAAATCGGACATTATAGGTTCTTTTCAAAAGTCAACAAAAACACCTTTTGGGTCAAGGCTTCTTACATGAACATGGAAGATCCAATTAAGGTGAAACCAAAAGGGTTGTTTAGGGGACATCCTAAGCTTTCTAAAAAGTCAGAGAACACCCTCATAGGCTTAAAATTGAAGAAGATATGCATTGTCAAAGCTATCCATTTTTGGAGAATTGTCAAAAGCCAACAATGCCCAAAATTGCATTTTTTTGGCAAATGGGCCCAACTTTTTGTGCTTGCATCTCACTTCCAACATGGCCCACGACCTTTGAGTTCATTCTTACATTATTTTATTATTTATAATATTTATTTTTGATATTGTATTCAATAGAATTCAAAATTAAATAAAACGAATAAAAGGAATAATGTAAGATATTGATTTCAAATCTTTTTCTCATCAAAGTAAGGAGCAAGATGTGTTGGCATGGAAATGCAAATTCGTGGAGAGAGAAAGATTTGATTTGGTCCAAATGTGCAAGAAATCATGTTATTGAAAGCCATTATTTTCTCATTGAAAGCAAATATTTCTTCCAACTTTGTTAACCTAAATTTGATTCACTATATATGTATGCCCACTCAGAAGCACAATGGCACGGATAGACAACCCTGAGCACTCAAGCCAAAATTGCAAAAATCACCTAAAATTCGGGAAAATCCAAATAATAGGTTCTAGCCTCTTTAAATCCAACCTAAGCCTTCTATCATACTCCTGAAGGTGCCGTGAATCCATCCCTGTCAATCTCCAGGCTTGCAACCCTCTCAATCACTCAGGCCAAGCATCTTCAGTTTGTGGTAAGGTTGGGATCCAAAACTTTGCAAAAACATAATATAAATTAGCTTTCATTATATATTCATGCTCATATCATTGTTTTGATCTATTCTAACGTGAAGCATGAGAGTATGGATGCAGATTTAAGAGGTTGCCATTATTAGGGCTTTGAAACAGCCATGGCACGAATAAGATGATACAAGCACTTTCAGGAAAAACTAAGGCCATATTTGGATTCCTGGGAAAATTTCAGGGGGGTTAGGGTCTTTTGCGCCCTTTAAATTCCACATTTTTGCAGGTTTTGGGATTTTCACCCTCCCGGAGAAGACGACTGGAGCGCAGCTCTGGCGTCGTTGACTCGTCTCCCTCCTGCGAAGACATTTTGACTGCAGGCGTGTCGTTTCTTTGAAATGTGATTCGTTCTGGAAATGCTGACGCGTTTATGTTTTGCTGACTGGGATCTAATGGCTAGTTTGGTATATATTATTTTTATTTGATTATATGTATGAGTTAACATCCAGCGCAGTTGGTCAGAGGAAGGAAGTATGAAGCTCATGTCCTGAGTTCGATCCCAAGCATGAGCTTTTGAGATTTTCTCCCTTATTTTCACCAGATCCAGCACACCTCACCTTCTGAGGATCATCACGTGCTCTCTGATCTCATCCTCTGGATCCATCTCCAGCCAGATCCAACGCCCAGCATACGCAGGTCCACCACGCGTCCCTAGAAGATGGTCTCATTGGATCAGGCGCCAGACTCTGGGCCATCCTTCTGGGTTTCAGAAGTTCAACATACACCCCCAGTTTGCTTCATCACTCCAGGCCCAAATATTTCTCTCTTTTTTTTAATGCTTTTTTTTATTGGTTATTTTTAATTATTTTCACAACAAAAATCATTTTTTAATCATAAAATCAGAAAATCACTAAAAAATTAGATTTTAGTTTTTTTCATAAAATATTTAATTGCAATTAATTAATTAGATTAATTAGATTAATTTAAATTATATTTTTATAATTAAAATTAATTAGACAAATTAGGTTAAAATTTTAAATATTTTTCAGAACAATAAAATACAAAAAAAAAAATATTTTCTCTTTAATTGATTAGATTTTTTAGGACTCGGACTTTATTCTCATACTTAATTCGTCGCGCGCGCCTTGACTTTATTTTAATTCAAATTATTGTAATTGTTTCTAGTTTGTAATATATTAAGTAGGGTTTTGATTTTCGCATTTTACGTTCAGTCAAATATATATGTATCTGCCCCAAAGGCCTTGTAATAGCGTAGGACTCTTTTATTTTCTCGCTTTAATTTTACATGCTTGTATATAATTGTTAGCAACCTAGTCCTGTATGCTTAATCAATTAAATAGATCATTTAATTACAAGATAAATATCCGAAAACAAACACTGATGCACACTTGCACCCCTAGGGTTTGCCCCACTTGGTTCCCTCGAAAATAATGGTCGTGTCCCTCGAACGTATGGATACCTTACAATGACCTGCGATTTAAAATCGTCATAAAGATCATAGTCCATATTTGTCCCTCGATTTGCCTACAAACTGATCTTATGACGATAGTCCCTTCGAAATGCTAAGGTATCTTTACTTGTTGCCTTCAGAGACCATTTCGTCCCTTCGAACGTCCCTTTAAAAATCCAACGACAGAGCTACCTACTTCTTAATAGTAAGATAGTGTTCTCTAAAGGAAATAAAAACGAACAGACTTTTTTAAAGTAGGTGGAAATCTTAAGTACTTGCTCTAAACAAAAACTTTTCACACAAACACTTTTCAAAACAGTTTTTCAAAACAACTTCGTCACACTCTTGAGGATCGATACAAGGGTTATCACGAAGTAAACAAAACTTTTCAAAACAAGCATACACAAGCAATTTAAAAATGAGCAAGTGCCTAAGAGCCCGTGGAAAACCGCGGATAGGAAGGGTGCAAACACCTTCCCTTTCTATATTCTACCCCACGTACTCAAAAACTCTCGAAAAAAGGTTTTTTCTGTTCTTTTTCCTTTCCTTTATTGGATGAAATAAAAGTCGATGGCGGCTCTTGCTTACCGCGACATTTGCGAATAAAAACCGCAAACCGTTATAACAGTCAGTTCTGCCACCGTATCACACATCTACTAACAGAACATTAGTAATAGAAGGAAGATTACCGTTACCAACTGTTCCAGAGCCAATGATCTTCCCCTTCTGATTGCCTCCAAAACCCACGTAGCCTCCAGATTTAAACTCCGAACTTTGGAACATATGCTTTCTTCCCGTCATGTATTGAGAGCATCCAGAGTCCAGGTACTAGGATTGGTGTTCAGTCTTGCTGTCAAAGATATCTGCTACATAGACAATTTTATCCTTAGGTATCCATATCTTTTTGGGTCCTTGTTTGTTAGAGTTACCAAAATTTTGTTTGAATTTTGGTTTAGTAGAGAAATCATTACTGGTATATTTTAAATCATGTGTGTGCCCATAGGTAAAGTGAGATTTCAGAGGAGTGCGTTTAATAACAAAATCCTTGACTTTCTTAGGTTGGGATACTTTACCTTTGTATCTTATACCTTTTCTGCCATTTCTGCTAACTCCATAGATCATTGAAGCCATCTTGCTTCTATCTATGTTTTTAGCAAGGAACTTCTAAAAGCTGTTGTTGTACCCCAAAAGTTTCCCTCTCATTTATCAAGTAATCTCTCACAAGATCTCCTTTGGTTCAAGACTGCACTAGGGTTGATCAGCTCAAGACACCTCCTCGAGCACTGATGACTGAAAATTAGGGTTTAAGATTGCACAAGGATAAGTGGACTTTTAATGCCCCATATGACTTTCATGGATCATTTTGGACTCTCAATTTTTCTCATGACAAGTTTCAAGTCTTGGGTCACATTTTTGCTCAGTCGATTGATCAGTTGACCGAAAAATCAACTGTATTGGAGAAGAAGTCAATTGTGGTCAATTTATAGTCAAACTTCATAATTTTTTATCCATATCAACATTATGAACTCAGATATGTCATTTGATCAAGTTTGGACCATAATTCCTCAAGAAATGTGATCAAATCATCAAAAGGGCAAAATGGGCAAAATTAGGGTTTTGACTGAGAAGGTGCAATTTCTTATTTTTGACCTAGCAAATGGTTGATTGGTTTGAGACATGATCTCAAGGATTCAATTTCATCATTTTGAACTAATGGCATGAATCAAAACTTCCCTCAAGATCAATTGATTGATAGTTGATTTTCAATCAACTGTACACTGAAAATTCAAACTTTGACATTTTGGTCAAAATCAAGTATCAAAGATCACAAAACATGTCAAAATATGAAACTTGTTCATAAAGAAATCAAAATGTCAAGATTTCATTTTGAAAAGTCAAAATTTCTAAACTTAGAAATTTTTCTAAGTGTTTGAAAATTCATATTTTTTCACAACTTTGAACCAATTTTTCACCATGATGCAAGATGATTCAAAGGAAACTTTCAACATGAAAGTTGTAGATCTCAATGAGATATAAAACATTGTAGAACACAACTTCTCCTACAAATATATGGATTTCAAGTTATGATTTTTTGAATACATGTTCATGAAACTTGAAAACTTAGTGAAATTTTGCCCTACTTTAGGCAGGATTATACCTAACTTCATGGAACTTTTTCACATAGTTCCAAGATGAATTTTCAAAAATGTCCAACATAGAGGTTGTATAGGATGTTAAAAGCTTTCCAAAATGTCAAAGAACTCATTGAGAACATGTTTGAGCAAAGAGAATCGAAGACAAGAAGTTGGACATTCATTCTTGAATTATAGGTCATTTCCATGATGAACAAAAATTCAAATTCACACCCATGTTGCATAATCTTTGCTTCGCAGGCCCTAAACTTATATTTCACTCCATAATTAATGGTTTACACAACTGGTTGAGACATTATCCAATTGATTCAAGTACTATCCAAACCAAATTTCCATTAATGGAAGAAAGTTCATACTTCCATTTTGGAAAAGTGGCTTTAATCATAAAGTCCACTCTCCTTAAGCTTTGTAGTTATTCCTTCTGCACGCACTAAGTCTAGAAGCTCAGAAGAAGGATGTTTAAAGTGCTAAACCACCCTGACTTTCCTTGAAACCATGTTTGTCCATGTTCCTTTAAAAACAAGTCAAAATCCACAAGCATCTGATTTTATACTTCTGACTTCTACAAATCTCCAAACCTTTCCCTATATGTTAAGACACTCTTATGCAACTTAGGACACGATTTTACAAGCTGTCAAACTCCCTAAAACTCCCCCAAAACCAGAAATTGCCATACAAGCACAAAAAAACATGTCATTTTTGATTTTTGAATCCAATCTCCAAATCCCCTCGTGTGTTTCTTGGCCAAACCATCCACAAAGTTTCTAATACACATATAGAAGCTATCCCAACCCCTGTTTTCAAACTGAAACACCATCTTCACCAACCTCCATTTTCAAAAACATAGCATTGCAGTTGGACTTCTCCAGGCCATTTCAGCCACTCTCAACGCAAGCTAAGCATTGCATTAGCTTCCTAAAGACTCAGGAAGCTAACCTGGCCATTGCAGCACCTTGAATCAAGCTCAAACTCATTTCACGATTTCCAGTTTTGAGGTATTTTTCTTGAACTTCTATTTCATTATTTAGGAATTGCTAGGCTTGCATTTGTAAAGATAAAATGTAGTCATCATTTCCATGAAACTATACATGTCCATAGATTTCATTTATGTTGCTTGAGTAAGGAGAATTTTGAGTTTGAACCTCTGAAAATATTTAGGTTAGAATTTGGTACTGTTATAAATTCATGCTCATCTTTGAGAATTAGCTTAAGTTATTTACATATTAAGAATCATGAGAAAATTTCTAACAAGTTTGATGTTGGAAGTTTTGTGAATGGATGAGAAATGAATAAGTTACATATCCTTTGGCT